>JAVCKV010219222.1:0-16233 GCA_032274145.1 Herpochondria borealis | reverse complement strand
TGTTAAATTGATTACAGAACTTGTATACATATTATTACCCATAACTAAAGTTATGGGCTGCTGTCTGCAAATGGTGCCCGTAGGACTGAGGTAAAAATAAGGTCGATGGGTAACTACTTCTGCTGAATAATTAAACCCATTATTTATTTTTTCAAAAAATAAACAGCGAAAAATCTACAATAAGCATCTACTCATTATAAATTCTTTTCACACTACATCTTTTACTATTTTTAATTTATGAACAATAAACACACATTTTTCTTTGTATTGGTAATTTTCCTACTTTCAAATTCTCAAAATGCTAATGCACAAACCTTTGTCTACTTAGGCCCAGACCGCTCTACCATTCTAGGAGCGTCAACTCCTATAGAACCTGAATTCATTTCAAATAATGTAGAAGAAATTTCTTGGACTACTATTCCTGAAATTGAATTGCCTTGTGCTGACTGTCAATCTTTTGAAATTCAAATTACGGAAACGACTCTATTCGCCATTCAAATTATCGATGATGAAGGAAGGACAGCTACTGATTCAATGACTATCACTGTAACTCGACCAGATGATATCTTCGTTCCCAATGTCTTTACTCCGAATGGCGATGGACTGAACGATTACTTCATGGTCTTTGGAGGTCCATCTGTAAAACGTGTGAAACAAATGGTGGTCAAAGACAGAAACATGTTGACTGTTTTTTATAAAAAAGATTTAATTCCAAATTCACAAGAAGATGGATGGGATGGAAAACTAAAAGGAAAACGAGCCCATCAAGGGGTTTTTATTTATTCTATTGAAATTGAATACATTGATGGTCGGACTAAATTATTTTATGGAGATCTATTGTTATTTTCTAATTAAGGATTTCATCAAACAACCATCTCATCCAATCGCCTTTTGCAAATAGGTAAGCCATACCTATTTAACCATCTCTCAAATCAATAAAGAATTCTATTTCATAGAAAAAACTCAGAGCCAATCCCTCCTACTCATATGTCACTTTAAAAAATTCATTTACTAAAAAACTGACTCTTAGTATTTTACAAATACTGTTTTATCATTATGCTTTTTCTACCCTATTTTGGGTAAGCTTTTTGCCAACTCTATAAACATAACAACTAGACTACCCTCTACTTTAGAGAATCTTTTAACTAACCATGATGATAAAAAAATTACTACTACCAGCTTGTCTGGTACTCATATTCCTGTCGGAAGGGATCGCGCAAGATCCCAGTTTCTCCCAGTTTTATGCTAATAGAATTTATCTGAATCCTGCTTTCACGGGCCTAGAAAATGGTGTCAGTGTCTCAGGGGTTTCCCGATTACAATGGTTGTCAGCCGATAGAGGTTTCCGTACTTACGGAGCTAGTGCTGAAATTAGAATGCCGCATATGGATAGTGGTTTTGGAATAAGTCTTTTCCAAGATGAAGCAGGCGTAGGTCAATTGACCACCTCATCTATTGGAATTTCTTATGCTTATACTATCCCTATGGAGGAGCAAGAATTACATATAGGTATGCAAGGTGTTTGGGTTCAAAAAGGAGTTGACTGGAGTAAATTAATTTTCTCTGATCAGTTAGATCCGGTACATGGAAATACCAATCAAACTTCTGCACTACCTGGTCAAGACAGAGTTCGATATACAGATTTTAATATGGGTGCTGTTTGGAGATTTAATTCAAATTTCAATTTAGGCACCAAACAAATACGAGGAATGAAAACGAGTATAGGAGTATCCTTACATCATTTAGTTTCTCTCTTTAATGAAAATGGAGGTGGTGAATCTTTACAAAATTTACCAACGAGTGTTCCACCAAGAATTACAATGCATGCAGGATCAGTCATCCCTGTAATGTATTATGGAGGAAAAAGAAAAAAGATTGCGATCTCGCCGAATATCAAATGGGATATTCAAGGAGAAGATCTTTTTAAATTCAAAGAGAATTTTCAAGTGATGACTTACGGCGCATATGTATTGTTTGATGGAGTCTATTTTGGAGCTATGTATCAAAACAAACACGCTTTATCATTTGGCAAAAATACCAATGCATTTATATTTGCCGCAGGTGCACATATAAAATACAGTAAAGAAAATATATACTTCATTGGCTTTAGTTACGATGCCAACACTTCGGGTGTCGGACCTCAAGCAGGAGGAGTTTATGAAATCGCTTTTCGATGGACTGGCTTAAATGCAGGACGTGGAAAAGGTCGATCAAAAATGAGAAGTAAAAAACGGTCAGTTGATTGTTATAACTTCTTTTAGAAAAACCTAATGAAAACAATTTCGGTTTATCAACTTGTTGGACATACGTTTTACTTAACCAATTGTACCAATGAAACCATTTTAACTTTAACCAATAGAAACCTTTGAAAACAATCTACTTACAATTTTACTTTACTTACAACCAAAGAGTGTCCTAACAAGTTGAAACCGAATTTATTTATTTTTTGTACATAACCATACACAACATTAACATAACCATTTTTTTACAACAACCAATTACACAACTTCGACATAACCAGATACACAACAACAACATTCTCGTAAAGAGAACTAGCCGAATGTCTTTAATTAGATGTTCGGTTTTTTTAAAATTGAGATAAGTTCACTATTCTAAATTCCTTTATTATAATTCAGGATGAGTTATATAAATTCATTATATTTGTACTCCTCTCGACATTCAATTTTCACCCTACTCTTTTAATTAAACATTAAAAACTTTCGTTCAACGATGAGATTAATTCTTCCACGTTTACTAGGCTGTTTATTGTTCGTTGCTACCTTTTGCTTTTCCATATTTGCACAGCAGACCACCAGTCAAAATCAAAACATTCAACCCTCTACAATTGACGATCCTCTCCTCTCTAGAACAGTTTATCACTTTCCACCTCCGTTTGATGAGGCAGATTTTCCTTTTGTTGCAGTTGAAATAAATGACGCTTCCCCAAACTGGGCAAAATTGCTTTACGAAGTAAATCCTAATATTATTGAGATCATGGATTTACACGAAGCGTGGAGAAAAAACAATCCCACTGTTAAAAATGGTCATACTCGAAATTATAAAAAACTCATTGGCTTCTTAATGGAACACAATAATGTGAATGAAGCAGGATATATTGATTTACCTACATCACAAGAAACAAAGGCTAAACAAAACAAGGTTTTAGAAGATAGAAAGAAATTTTCCAATAATAATGCTGCATTATTAAGAACTTCCAACAATACTACTACATGGGAAAATCTTGGGCCTTTTAGCATGAAGACCACTGCCAATGAATTGGTCAATCGGCAAATTAATGTTTATGCGATTACGCAGTCTACTAGCAATCCTAATATTTTATACTGTACTACCGAATCAGGAGGAACAGTTTATAAATCCACTGACCATGGTGATAATTGGTTTAGTGTTTCCGATAGTTTACTAGCTAGTATGGGACCTAGAGAATTGGAAGTTGCACCTACCAATCCTGATATCCTTTACTTAGGAACAAGCCATGACATCTACAAAACTTCAACTGGAGGAAATAATTGGGTGTCCGTACTTAATGTAAATAGCATAGATACCAAAACTATTCTCATTCATCCAACTGATGCAAATACAGTGTTAGCAGGAGGAGATACTGGAATCTTAAAAACAACAGATGGTGGTCAAAACTGGACGACCGTTTTCCAAAATGAAATCATCTACGATCTAAGATACAAATCAAATGATACACTAACGGTATTTGCTTTAGTAAATAACCCAACTACTAAACAAACTGACTTTTACAAATCAACAGATGGTGGAGATACTTGGACAATAAAAACAACGGGTTGGCCTACTGCAACATCTACTAGTAACACAGGTGGTCGGATGACCGTTTCGGACGGACATCCTAACATTATATACGCATTTATCGCAGCGAGTTGGACAGGTACTGCTGACAAAGATAGAACCAAGATTATGAAGAGTTCTAATGCTGGAGAAACGTGGACGACGGTTGTTGATTATAACAATACTTTTGGAATCAATAGTGGACAAGGTTATTATGATTGGGATATTGAAATGTCTGATGTCGATAGTAATGTCGTTTATTTAGGTACTCAGGGGAAATGGGTTACCAAAGATGGATTTGCGACAGTGAACAATGCTACGGGGGATTTAGGACATGCAGATGTTCAAGAAGTTTTATTTAACGGCACTGATCTTTGGGTAGCTAATGATGGAGGAATCATTTTATTTGATGATGAAAATTTTCAAAATTATGAAGTCAAATCTACAGGAATTAATTCTGTCAGCTATTGGAGTTTTGATCAAGGATGGAATCGAGATGCTCAAATTGGAACGCACTATCACAATGGAACTTCTGCTCGAACAGATACTTACGAAGCTGGAATCACAATTAACTTTGGAGGTGCAGAACCTTCCTTCTCTTTAGTTGCTCAACCAAATGTAGAAAAAGTAGTCTCTAAAGGCTACGGAGCTGTCAATGGAAAAACCATGCCTGATGATCAAAATGGAACATACTCTTCGTTCAATTATAATATAATACCTAATCGAGATTATTACGATGGAACGAATATAACTGTTGACCTACTCCACCATAACACTCATTATGCGGCTTTAGGAAATGCAGTGATGAAGTCTTCAGATTTTGGAGTAACATGGGATTCACTTTATTCTTTTTCTTATACTAATGAATATGTAGAAGCCATTCAACTGACTCGTGCTAATACCAATGTTATCTATGTTGGTACGACACATAGTTCTGGAAGTGCTGTTTATCGTTCGGCAGATGGTGGAGCAAGTTTTGTAGAATTAACTAATCCTTATACTACAAATAACTTTGACATTTCTGCTTCTAATGAAGATGCAAATATATTGTTTATAGGAGGAGATAGAAAATATGGTAGCGATGGTGCTACTGTCAAAATTGCAAAAACTACAGATGGCGGCGCTACATGGATTGACCTTTGGACGTCCATCTTGGATGGATATGATTTTAGAAAAGTGATGCAAGTAGATGGTACTGATGGAGGTGTATATTTGTTAACTTCCAAAGTTGTTTTTTATAGAAATAATACCATGCAAGATTGGGAAGCCTTGGTCGATGGAATTCCACCTAATGCAAATCTCCAATACATCAAACCTTTTTACAAAGAAAATAAACTAAGAATTGCCACCTCAAGAGGAATATTTGGTTCAGACTTATACGACACTCCACAATTAGCAAATGTATTGTTACAACCTACAGTTGATAGACGAAGTGTTTTTTGTGGATTAGATACTTTACAGTTTGATGATTTCTCAGTAGTTGAACATGCAGGAGCAACTTGGAACTGGTCTTTCCCTGGATCATCTTATGTAAGTGATGTTACCGCTAGAAATCCTAAAGTTGTTTATTCGCAGTCTGGTAAATATAATGTTATCATGTATGTCACTAAAGATGGACAAACTTATACGAAGACTATCGAAGACATGATTGAAGTCGGAAATGGTTGCGACAGTCCTGATGAAATATCAGGTAAAGCGATGAACTTCAACGGCACGAGTAGTGATAGAATTCAATTAGAAGGATTAAATGCAACTACTAATACACTTACTATTTCTGCTTGGATAAAACCGAATGGTGCGCAGAGTGGTTTTACAGGAATTGTCTCGAATGGAGTTTGGTGTGCGCATTGTAATGAGCAAACGATGGGATTAATATATAATTATAATGGCGATAGATTGTATTATCGTTGGCCTAATTCTACCTCAAGTTGGGGTAGCAATAGTGGCATGTATATTCCAAAAGATGAATGGTCTTATGTCGCCATGGTCATGAGTCCTGATAAAGTTACGCTTTATTTGAATGAACAAAAATGGGAATCTAACACTACTCATGCGCCTGTAGAAATCCCAACACTTTATATCGGGGATGGTCATTATAGTGGTTTCTTCAAAGGAGAAATGGATGAGGTTTCTATTTGGAATCGGTCACTGACAGAAACGGAAATAAAAGAGTTAATGCACTTGACTAAAGATCCTACCGTTGATGCTGACCTTTTGGCTTATTATCAATTTAATGCAGAAGATGGTTTAGCCATTAACAAAGTAGGTGGTGCACATGGAACTATCGGTGGAGAGATAGAACGTATCACTTCAACTGCCCCGATAGGTGGAGGAGACAGCGATACTCAAACAGAAACAACTGGTAATATAACTTTTGCAAATTCAGGATTAGAAATCAATTACATCAATCAATCTGGAGTAGAAGTCGTCGCTTCCAAAATCAATCAAAAACCTTACAATGTAAATGGATTGTTGGAAAACGACATTCCTTTAGATAATCAATACTGGGCGGTACATCGTTATGATTCAGGTAGTTATGAAGCTGACTTCATTTTTCAAACAAATGAAGACTTGACTACTATTGATGAAGGTGCACCTTGTAGACTTGCCTTATATGGTCGAGGGAATCGCTCTGATGAAGATTGGACTTATATCAATACCGCTTCAAGCGTTGATGCAAATAACAACAAAGTTACATTTCAAGTAAAAGATGATTATCAACAATATTTAATTACTCGTTCTGATCAAGCTATCATGAGAGCGACTGATTTTATTTCATTAAAAAATACTTTAGTTGGCAATCCTTCTCCAGCAATTAGTTATGAATTTTCTGCTGCGAATTTAATTAACAATGCTTTAGTTACTGCTCCTTTAGGTTTTGAAATTTCTTTGACAAATGGTACTGGCTTTACCAATAGTTTGACACTAGTTCCTGTAAATGGAAAAATTACTACAACCATTTATGTTCGATTCACACCGACTAATACGAGTCTTCACTTAGGTGATATTGTCCATAGCAGTGTTGGTGCTAACAATCTAATTGTAAAAGCAGAAGGGTTAGGTTTTGAATTAGATAAGATACCTGGAATGGCTTTAGATTTAGATGGGTCAAGTGATTATGTGAATTTAAGTAATCCACTTGAACTTCAAATAACGGGAAACTTAACTATACAAATGTGGGTCAAGCCTTCTAATTTTTCTGCAAGAAGAAATCCCATCGGCAAAGCTTATGGCGGTGAATACACTATCACTCAAGAGACTGATGGAACGCTAACTTTATATAATGGTCAGAGTGGTAGCAACGGTGGAAGCTATCAATCGATAAGTTCCGATATCTCAGTTACTTTAAATGAATGGAATCATATTACCGTCGTTAGAGATATTACAAATGCAGAATGGACTTGGTATATCAATGGAATATTGACCAATCAAGAAACAATGAGTAATACCTCTATCATTGCTGGAAATAATTCTGTTTATATCGGTGATGGCTATGTCAATGGTTATGCAGGACTCATTGATGAAGTGCGAATTTGGGATACAGCTTTAGGTGAACAACAAATTCGAGAGCAAATGCATTTGACGCTAGAAGGCAATGATAGCGGGCTTGTAGCCTATTTTCAATTCAATGAAGCAAATGGAAATGCTAAAGATTTCATCAATGGAATTGAGGGTTCATTTGTAAATGATGCTACTAGAAGTACTGCTACAGAACCTGTAGGTGGTGGATTTTCAAATACTCAAATGGAAGCGAACGGAAGTAGTGTTTTTCCTAACACTAATTTTACATCTGACTTCATTTCTCAAAACGGAGCTACAATAGTTGCTTCAAAAATTGAACTTTCACCAAATGATAACAATGGAATTGGAGCAAATGAAACTCCAGCAGATGAACAATATTGGGTAATCAATAGATTTGGAACGGGAAATTTTGAAGCCAATTTAACTTTCACTTTGTCAGAAGATGTAACTACCGCAGAAGCAGCCGCACCTAATTCACTTAAACTTTATGGAAGACAAAACACCAGCGATGGTGATTGGATTTTCATTTCAAATGCTAACACTGTAAATGCATCTACTGATGAAGTTACTTTTAACAATGCAACTACATTTGAACAATATTTAATCACTAGAAATCCATTTCCAAAAATCAGTGTACAAAATATTACTTTAAACTTTGGGAATATCGATAAAGATGCCACTTCAACTGAATTAACTTACACTGTATCTGCTTCTGATTTGACAAATAATTTATTTATTACTGCGCCAAGTGATTTTGAAATCTCGCAAACGAGTGGCAGTGGATTCACTAATAATTTGAGCATCTCTCCAACTGCTGGAATAATTTCACTAGATACTATCTATGTGCGTTTTACACCAAATTCAAATACTTATTTTTCTGGAGAAATAACTCACACTAGTACAGGTGCTATTTCCAAAAGCATCTTTGCAGACGGAACTGGTGTTGCACCAAAAATAGAAGTTAGACAAGATGCTACACTATACTATAACAATGATAATGTAAACTTTAACAACCTTGTTGTTGGCGAAAGCAGCACACTTATTTTTTCCATAAAAAATAAAGATTTAGGTGCTTTAAATTTATCAGGAGTTCCAATCATTACAGTGAGTGGCACGAATGCTTCGGATTACATTGTAGATGCAACTGCTACGACAACTACCTTAGCATCAGAAGAAACGACTACTTTTAAAGTCACCTTCTCCCCTACGGGAAATGGCACTCGAAATGCTAACATTAGTATTACAAATAATGACTTAGACGAAAATCCATTTATCCTAAACCTAATAGGATTGGGCGACGCCTCCCCTAACCTACTCGTAACCAGTAATTTAGCCCCTTTCAATCTACAACAATCAGGTTCTACTTCTACCACTCAAACTTATACTGTTGCAGCAACTGCCTTGTTGGAAGATGTTGTTATTTCTGCTACATCTGGTTTTGAAATTTCCTTAAATAGTAATTCAGGATTTTCCTCATCTATAAATTTAAGTCCGAGTAACGGAACTTTAGCAACGACTACTATTTATGTTCGCTTTCTTCCAAC
The DNA here is from genome assembly GCA_032274145.1 of Herpochondria borealis. Classification (NCBI taxonomy): domain Eukaryota; phylum Rhodophyta; class Florideophyceae; order Ceramiales; family Ceramiaceae; genus Herpochondria; species Herpochondria borealis. The sequence continues at coordinate 7,354 of JAVCKV010219222.1, read as the reverse complement.
TAGTGTCACTAACTATTCAGGAAGTATTTTACACACTTCTAATTCCGTTACGACTCAAGTCATTAATGTAAATGGAGAAAGTTATCAATTGGCAGAAACCACTCCAACGAATTCCGTTTATTTCAACGGTGCTGACCAAGTGGTTGCAGTCCCCAATAGTTCTATTTTTCAATTTGGAACAGCTACAGATTTCACGGTTGCACTTTGGATTAAAACAGATAATTGGCAAAATGATGCTTCCATTGCTTCGAACAAAGATTGGGATTCAGGTGGCAATGTAGGATGGAATTTAGCACTGGCAACGGATGGACAAGGAATAGATGTAAATGTAGGAGATGGTTCTAATCGAGCTGACCTTCAGGCTGGAAATTTGAACGATGGCGACTGGCATCATATTGCAGCGACATTTGATAGAGATGGTGATGTGAGTCTTTATGTAGACGGAGTGTTAGAACAAAGTACTTCGATGGCCAATGTTGGAGATATTACTAATAGTTATGAAATCACTTTTGGAGCAGACGTAGAATACGATTACGAATATATTGGAAATATTGATGAAGCTAAAATTTGGAATACTGCCTTAACTGTACAAGAAATTCGAGAAGCCATGCATATCACTTCAGAATGGAATACGCCTAATTTAATTGCTTACTATCAATTCAATGAACCCAATTTTAATAATGTTAATAATCTAAAAGGTAATACTCATGCTGTTATGAAAAACGGAGTTACAAGAGTTCCCTCATCGGCTCCAATTGGAGGAGGATTTTATAATACCCAAACGGAAGCCAACGGAAATGTACTTTTCCCAACTACGAATTTTGAAACCGACTTTGCTACACAAAATGGAGCAGAGGTTGTTGTATCAAGAATCAACCTTTCTCCTAACATTGTTCCTACAGGATTAGAAAGAATCTTCAATGCTCAATATTGGGCGGTGCATCGATATGGTACGGGAGCTTTTACAGGTGATATTACATTTACCGTTTCAGAAAATTTGACGACGCTAGATGAATCTAATCCTGAAGAAATTTTGCTCTATGGACGTGGCGTTACAACTGATACGAATTGGTATTTGGTTAATACTGCCATCATGGTTGATGCAGATTTAAATCAAGCTACTTTTCAAAACATCAATAATTTCAGTCAATTCTTTTTGGCTTCTACTTCTGATGGAGGCGATTTAAATTGTCAAATAGATGTTTACTTTGAAAATACACTAGCGCTACCTGACACCACTAAATCAGCTAGTTTTATTGAAGCCGGTAATCTGACAGGAACTGGAGATGTCATTATTTCCAATTCACAAATAAAGAGATTTGAAGCCAATGACATTATTCTCCAATCAGGATTCCATGCTAAAGTTGGTTCAGATTTCACTGCTACGATTGATGGGTGTACTATGTTATCTAATTTGACTTCAGAATCTTCTTCTGACTTATTTTTATTTAAAGAAAAAGAAATTTTAGATGAGCAACTCAATTTAAGTATTTATCCCAATCCATCTAGCACTGAATTTACGGCTACTTTTTTCTTAGAAGAAGAGTCCAAAGTTTCATTAGAATTATTTGATATTTTGGGACAAAAAGTAGATACCATTTTATCACCTCAAAATAGTTCAGCAGGAGCCTATCAAATTAACCATAAACACAACCATCTTAGAAAAGGAACTTATATATTGTTATTGAATGTAGATGACAAAAAGGTTTATCAAAAAGTAATTGTTCATTAATTATGTGAGTCTATGTTGAATACCGTGGGTAGTAAACTGCAAATGCATTTTTGCTGTTGGAACATGCTAGTAAGTTTTGACATTGTTCATTTTTTTCATCGAAAAAAAAAACGAACCAAAAAAATTCTAGTCTATTCCAACTGCTCCGCAGGAATCGACCTGCTCCCCCGCTTAGTGCTTTTGGTGAAATTCTTTTTCATTCTTTAATTCCTCTTTTTTGACCAACAAAAAATATTGATGTATTTGATTTTTTGCCAAGAAAAAAAAAGGAAATTTAATTCATTTTTTCTTTTACCCACTATAATCGACATAGACCAATTACGCTTAACAATACACCAACATAAAAACCAACCGAATATCTTTAATTAGATATTCGGTTTTTTTATGCTATAAAATCAAATGAAAAACAACCCACTATAAATGCACAAATTTTCTAATTCCAAAAGGTTCTCATCGAGACATTTTTTCTTTGACAATTTGAATTTTTCCTTAAATAAAATACTAATTTTATAAGACCATTTAATACTAACCATTTAAACCTAACCAAAATGTCCTTAAAAAAAACTAAGGATTTCATGCAACATGTGATTGCACGGAATCCTAATGAACCTGAGTTTCATCAAGCAGTTCAGGAATTCGCAGAAGTTGTTATTCCTTTCATCGAAAAAAACAAAAAGTACCAAGGCTATAGTTTACTCGAAAGAATGACCGAACCTGATCGTGCCATTAGCTTTAGAGTGACTTGGGTAGATGACAAAGGAAAAATCCAAATCAACAAAGGCTACCGAGTTCAATTCAATATGGCAATCGGACCATACAAGGGCGGACTTAGATTTCATCCTTCCGTCAACCTTTCCATTCTTAAATTTTTAGGCTTCGAACAAACTTTCAAAAACAGTTTAACTACGCTCGCCATGGGCGGAGGTAAAGGTGGAAGTGATTTTAATCCTAAAGGAAAATCTGATGCAGAAGTTATGCGTTTTTGTCAATCATTTATGCAAGAACTGTTTCGTCATATTGGTCCTGATACAGACGTACCTGCGGGTGATATAGGTGTTGGAGGCAGAGAAGTCGGCTACCTTTTTGGAATGTATAAAAGATTAACTAAAACGCACACTGGAACTTTCACGGGCAAAGGTCGCTCTTTTGGTGGAAGTTTAATTCGTCCTGAAGCGACAGGTTATGGATGTGTATACTTTACCAATGAGATGTTGAAAAGTCGTGGAGATAGTTTGGAAGGCAAACGTTGTTTGGTTTCTGGATCTGGAAATGTAGCTCAATATACCGTAGAGAAAATTCTTCAATTAGGAGGAACGGTGCATACGCTTTCAGATTCTTCTGGTGTAATTTATGATGAAGCAGGAATTGATACTAAGAAATTAGCATTTATCCAACAATTAAAAAACGTGAAGCGAGGAAGAATTAAAGAGTATGTAAAAAAATATAAAAAGGCAAAATATGTCGAAGGTGGTAAGCCTTGGCAATTCAAAGGAGATTGTGCTTTTCCTTCTGCTACGCAAAATGAAATTCACGAAAAAGATGCAAAAATAATGTTAAAGAATGGCATCATTGCAGTTGGAGAAGGGGCCAATATGCCTACGACTATTAAAGCCATCAACGTTTTCCATAAAGCAAAAATCCTGTATGCACCAGGGAAAGCATCTAATGCAGGAGGTGTGGCAACTTCAGGTTTGGAAATGTCTCAAAACAGTTTGAGAATGTCGTGGACTAGAGAAGAAGTAGATGCTAAATTAAAAGGCATCATGGTAGATATTCACGAGCAATGTACAGCATATGGAAGAATTGATAAAAATTATGTGGACTATGTCAAAGGTGCCAATATTGGCGGATTTGTAAAGATTGCAGATGCGATGATTGGACAAGGTGTCCTATAGTTCTTTTAATAACGTTATTAAGCCCAAATACTGATAAAGTGTTTGGGCTTTTTTTATTTCTCATTTATAAAAAAACAAAATAAAATTGTACTTTTAATCCAAATAAAACAATAGACAAACATACATTTAATAAAACAAACATATTTAACTTGATTTTTTAGAATCAAGTTAAATGATTTTCATCCTTTCCATTAACTTTTTATTATAGACTGATTTCTTATACATACCAATATATAGCAATGTGTATACGTAATCAGAAATGTTTATTTAGAAACCCCATTTCTTGTATCATTTTTTCCTTAAAAAACCTACCCTAAATACAATCCAAAATCATCAATTGTACCTAGTACAATTTATTTTTCTATTTCTATAACTAACACACGGCTCATTATGATTAACATTCTTAACTACGTTAATTTCAGATACAATAAACATGGGTATCTGAAAAAACTTTTAAAACAACAAAAGTTCGCTATGCTCTTTTGCTGTTTTTTACTTTCCCAACAATCAATACACGCACAATGTCCTGCCAATCCTGAATACGACGCTTTGGCTGCAATTTATAATGCTAATTCTGCTTCTGCACAAACTGCTTTAGGATGGGATTTAACGGATTGTGATTTCTGTACTTACGCAGGAGTGACTTGTAATACATCAGGACAAATAGAATTTCTAAATCTAATCGGCAAAGAATTAACAACGCTACCTGCTGAAATTGGATTATTGAGTAACTTAAAAGAGCTTTATGTTGTTAACAATAATCTAACGTCAATACCTCCTGAAGTAGGTTCGTTATCTAATTTGGAAGTTTTAGAACTTGGAAGTAATAGTTTGACATCTTTACCTCCTGAAATTGGAATGTTGAGCAGTTTAACTTTCATTAATGCAGATAATAATCAGATAGCTTGTTTGCCTGCTGAAATGAATAGTCTTTGTAGTATTAGTTTTTTGGGAGCTCAATTTGTGGGTAATCCTTTACCCACTGGATTTACTTGGAATGAATTCTGTAATTCTAGTGTTGGAATTGCTTCTGTCTTTTATGCAGATAATGATGAAGACGGATTTGGAAATCCAAATATTACCATAAGTGATTGTACAGCACCTCCAGGATATGTTTCCGATAATACTGATTGTGATGATTCGAATCCAAACCTTACAAGTATTCAAGTTTGGTTTATCGATGTCGATGAAGATGGATTTGGAAGTAGTTCAATTCAAGCATGTAGTCGTCCTACTGATGGTTATTTACTATCTGAATTAGATGAAGACAGTAATGGAACTGATGATTGTGATGATGCAGATGAAAATGAATTCCCTGGACAATTTTGGTATGTAGATAGTGACGGTGATGGACATGCATTACCTGGAGCAGGCGGATTTCTTCAAGCCTGTGAACGACCTGAAGGGACTCTTTTATTTAGTGAGGTACTTAGTACAGGAGATTGTAATGATAATGATGAGACAGTATTCTCGTCTAATACTTATTATGTGGATGCTGATATGGATGGATTCGGTTCTACCGAGACTGCATTGTTATGCAGTAATACACCTCCTATCGGCTACGCTGATAATGGTTTAGATTGCGATGACAATAACACTGCTATTACAACTTCTACAACTTGGTATATCGATGCAGATGGTGATGGATTTGGAAGTAGTGCGATTGAATCATGTACTCGTCCTATAGATGGATTTACACTTTCTGAATTACATCAAAATACAAATGGAAATGTAATTCTTAGTAATGGAACAGATGATTGCAATGATAATAATGTAGAAGTCAGTCCACTTACGATATGGTATGAAGATCTTGATGGAGATGGACATGGAGGACAATCTTTTTTATTTGTTTGTGAACAACCTCCTATGTCCTTTTTAGAAAATCAATTAATTTCCACAAATGATTGTGATGATAATGATCCTAATCTTATCAATCCTCAATTTTACCTTGTCGACGTAGATGGTGATGGCTATGGAGTTATATTTTCATTTAGCCAATTTTGTATTCCACCTACTAATGGTATTTTGGTTTCAGAATCATTGGGCATTGATTGTGATGATAGTGATCCTACTATTAATAGTGCTGAAGCTTGGTATATTGATGCCGATGGTGATGGCTTTGGAAGTAGCTCTCTTGAACCAACATGCAGTCGTCCTATAGATGGTTATTTAATTTCAGAGTTAAATCCAAATAGTAACGGAACTGATGATTGTGATGATGCAGATGAAAATGAATTCCCAGGACAATTTTGGTATATAGATAGTGACGGTGATGGACATGCATTACCTGGAGGGTTTCTTCAAGCCTGCGAACGCCCCGAAGGAACTCTTTTATTTAGTGAAGTACTTAGCACAGGAGATTGTAATGATAATGATGGGACTGTATTCTCATCTTATACTTACTTCATCGATGCTGATGGTGATGGATTTGGGTCTACCGTAAGTGAATTGTTATGTTCAAATACTCCTCCTACAGGATACGCTGACAATGATCTAGATTGTGATGATACAGACCCTGGAAATAAAGCACCTACAACTTGGTACATCGATGCAGATGCAGATGGTTTTGGAGGTAGTGCAGTTGAAGCATGTAGTCGTCCCGTAAATGGTAAATTACTTTCTGAATTAAGTCAATTTGGTGGTCCCAATGGAACAACGGATTGTGACGATAATGACCCTAATGAATTTCCAGGACAAATATGGTTTTTAGATAATGACTTAGATGGACATGGAACTTCTGGAAACTTTCAATGTGAACGACCTGCTGGTGGATTTTATCCTGGTGAATTAATCAGCACCAATGACTGTAATGATAATGATGCTACTGTTTTCGAAATTCAAGCTTGGTTTTTCGACCTTGACAGTGATGGTCTTTCAGATGGAAATGGTATGGTTCAATGTGATCGTCCACCTTTAGGATTTTTACTTTCAGAATTATATCCAAATGCAAATTCCTTTGCGGATGTTAGTCCTGAGTTTGTAGATTGTAACGATAATGATGCGACTATTTTAGGTGCTCAAGCTTGGTACATTGATGCAGATATGGATGGGTTTGGGTCAATGCAAACAGAATTCGTTTGTGCCACTACTCCACCTCTTGGATATTCTGCTAACAATACTGATTGTAATGACAATGATAATACAATCAATTCGCCAATTGAATATTTCATAGATGCAGATATGGACGGATTTGGTTCTACCGCAACTACAATGTTATGCGAAAGCACTGCTCCTATTGGATTTGCAACTAACGATACTGATTGTAATGACAATGATAATCAAATCAATTCACCGTTTGAATATTTTATTGATCAAGATATGGATGGATTTGGTTCTACCGTAACTGTAATGTTATGCGAAATAAATCCACCGCTTGGATATGCAACTAATGATACCGATTGCAATGACAATGATGATGCAATATTTGGTCCTACCACTTGGTATATCGATGCTGATGCTGATGGATTTGGAGGGAGTGCAGTGGAAGCATGTAATCGTCCTGTGAATGGAAAGTTACTTTCTGAGTTAAGTCAATTTAATGCTCCCAATGGAACAACTGATTGTGATGATAATGATCCTAATGAATTCCCTGGTCAAGTATGGTTTTTAGACAATGACTTAGATGGACATGGAACTTCTGGAACCTTTGCATGTGAACGACCTGCTGGTGGATTTTATCCTGGTGAATTAATCAGCACCAATGACTGTAATGATAATGATGCTACTG
>JAVCKV010219000.1:1802-16237 GCA_032274145.1 Herpochondria borealis | reverse complement strand
CTGCTAGTTGCTGTACTCAAACATGTATTGTTGATTCCTCTGGCATGCTGCTGTATCATCGCCGAGTCGGTCGGTCGAGCTTGAGGAGTTGCTGCTGCTGCTGCTGTTTTTTCTTCAAGTTGAATGCTACCACTTCGTTGGTACGTACTCTACCGCTTATATTCTATACCGCTTATTCTATTACACCACGGATTATAGCTACTGGCGGTAAATAAAAGGGTCTAGCTGTGACGCCGCAACAAGAATTATAGATATGCTGTGTAATCGTGGTGAAGTATCTTACTTGATATAATAATAATCATCATACGTTTGTTGGGCAGTTTCCGTTGGTGGCGAGTAAAGAACACAGGTAACTCTACCTTTTCTCGACTAGTGCTAATAGTGCTCTTGCTTGTGAGACGATTATTTTATAATTGACCAACAGATATATGTCTAGAGAATGAAGGACACGGAGCGCAGCAGGCATTCTGCACTCCTCCCTTTAAAACGATACACACAAACAAGTCCAATAGGAGGCGGCTCTACTCCTAGTATGAGTGGGTACTAGCAGTAACTGGCAAGCACTATGAAACAAGCGGCCGACACGAAAGATGAAGCCACCGTGGCTGGCCGAATGACCACGGATGTGCCAACTGCATCTTCCTGACACGCGCAAGTCAAAAGTAGGAAGGAACCAGAAAGAAAGTGTTTACTCCATGCCAACTACCTAACTTGCGAGAGCTTGGATATGCTACGCGGCGAACCTGGCGCAAGTAGTGGCGTACTGTCCTACTGTTACCTGTCGTAAAGTCCCGCCGTTATTGACCGTTATGTGTAAACTCCTTCAGTATAATGCGACGGTACAGTGTCACACAGTGTCAATCTCATTTTTAAAATCTTCCCAACAGCGCTGCAATCTAATCTCAAATCGAATGAATCATCCAATCCCACTGTTCATGATGAATGTACGACTACCTCTTCTGCTATTCTGCTGTTGCAATATTGTAGTAGTACACAGTCTGAAGGTTCGACCGTCTCTAGCACATTTAGAAGGAGGAGAGGAGAAGAAGAGAAAAGAAGGCGGCGTCTTTTCGTCCATTTTGTACGATGCAGAAGATGAAAAGATATTAGAAGAACGCCGCCAGAGGAGTCAAGCAACAGCATCGTCTCTGTATGATTCCATTCACTCTATATTTCACAAAAATTATATATTACGTCCCCCCAAAGACTTTTGGCAGGGCATGTTGGATGCCGTGACGAATATCAACCGAGGCTGTTGGAACGGGGTGTGCAGTATCGTGGATTGTGGGTTGGATTGGTACGAGAGTTTGGGCGTCTTTGGACTGCTCGGCGGCGGTGTTGTGGGTGTGGTGAAAGGAACGCTACTCGCCACTAGTGGCGTGGCGGCAGGCTTGTATCAATTGGCCCTCGGTGCGGGCAATACACCGGCGGCATTGTCAGCGTCCTCGCAGGGAAAGACTGTGTTTGAAAATGGAGAGTGGCAATATTATAGTTTGAATGAAGAGGATATTTGGATTGATCAACAACTGGCATTGCTATCATCAACATCATCAACGGGTGACAATAAACGTTCGCGTCAACTAAGGCAACGATCGAAACGACGTGTCAAGGATATGGATTACTATCATTTGCTCAAAGTATCTACCGACGCCACACCCGCAGAAATCAAGCGCGCGTATTATCGAGAAGCGCGACATACACATCCCGACAAGGTGGCCGACGACGAAGGGGCATCCCTGAAATTTCAAAAACTGTCGCATGCCTATCACGTACTGAGCAATGATGATTTGAGAGATACGTACGACGCCAACGGCAAGTGTTCGGTGGAAGAATCGGGCGAAACGTCGTTGCAAATGGATTCGTACACGTTCTTCAGCATCATGTTTGGAAGTTATCTCGTGGAACCCTATGTGGGGGAACTCAAGATTGCGAGTATCGTCGATTCCTTTCTCCAATTGACGGATACCACCAAGTTGCAAAAAGGCTTTGACAATATTAATAGCCAGCAACATGATAATGATGATTTGGCCACGTCGTTGCAACAAAAGCGTCGCATTGTCGATATTTCGTTGCATTTGCGAGATCGCGTGGCACTCTTTGTGTCGAAAAGTCAAACAGAAGAAGAGTTTGTGCACTCGTGCCGCCTCGAAGCCGCCAACATGGCACGTGGTGATTTTGGCGATTCGTTTTTAATATCCATTGGTCGATCGTTGCAAACCGAAGGCAAAAAGTACTTGGGCAAGCATTCGCTATCCGGAGCCGCCACGACGATTCAGGGCAAGACACTGGATCTTGTGGAGAGCTATCAAACAGTCGTGGCGTTGGTACAATCCGTCGCAACGTCAGTGGGACCAGTGGTGGAGGCTTTCATGGCGGATTCCAAGCGACGAGCTGGCGGCAATAATAATGATGATGCGTCAGCAACAACAACGTGTCAAAACAACAATGCCGACCCTCAGAAAAAGCTCGAGACACTTGTCTTGATGCAAAAATTGGAAAAGTCGTTGCCCAAAGCCCTGCGCCTCGTCTGGCAACTCAACGATCGGGACATTCGGCAAGTATTGCAAAAGGCCACGGCCAAACTACTCCACGACAAGGCATCGGCCGAGGTTCGCATGGCGCGCGCCAAGGGACTGGGATTGTTGGGCAAGGTATTTTATGAAATGGGGCATGCGACCAAGAAGAAGGATCGATGGAAGAATACACAAGCGTTGAAAAAGAGCATGGGCAATGCGTTTGAGGCAGCGACGCAAGCGACGACGCAAGATGATGATGATGATAATGATTCATATCAGGAGTACATGTCAATGATGGAGTGAAGAAGCAATAAGAGTCAATACATACATACATGCAAACATACATGAATACCCAAAGGGCCTGAACAAGAACAAGTATGCAGAAACAGCTACACAACCACCAGGTCAAGTAGACGATACACACGTACTGTTTTGAGCGCGGCAACCGAATCTGACCAAGACAAAGTGTACAAGGGCCTTGCGACGGCAGCAGATCGTTGGGTGCACCTCTATATACAGCATAGAAACTTGTGTAGACTAAATGATTCAACGACTACTACTTACTCTAGCTAGCTAGGAGATAGAGTCTCGGGGATACAACATAACGTGCAGTGATATGCCCAGATGGGCCTACAGTAGTGCGCGTACCGTACAATATACCGGTACTTACTGTCTGTAACATTCACATTTTTGATGTGAATAGCTTCAACTAATACACTGTTGTTGCTGCTCTTCGTGGAGACAGCAGGATATTCTGCTGCCACCCTACCTGCTAGTTAATTAGACTATTGACACCATGATGTAGACGATGATGCAATCATTGTTCCATAGATTGCCGTTTTCTCATCGGTGAGAACGTAATATGCCATACAAACAGCTTCGAATGAAGACTTAGTTTTGTGTTCCGTACTGTATGATACTGAACAGTATAGACTCAGTACGGGATTTAACTACACTGTACAGTTATCGTGTAAATGTACGTACAGAGCACTTCTCGTCTCACAACCATCAACTTTGTAACAACAGCGGCATTGCACTTGTTCCTCCTCTCTTTCTTGCTGTAATATCATCAGTATTATGTTTAGCAAAGCATCCTCCTCCCTCGGAGGGAGTAAAAAGAAGATGGATGTTCCCGTTCGCAAGAGTGATCGTCGCAAGGTTCGAGACAGGGCCAAGGCAGCTCTAAACGTATTAGAGGATGGAAATGAGATTGCGCTGCTGCTGGATTCAGTCTTTTTGCAAGACTCACTGGTGCTGCGCAAAGTAGTTTTGCCTCAATACAAGGTGCAATTGTATCTGCGAGGACCGAGTAGCACAACTAGTAGTAGTAGTAGTACAGATCAACAGAATGGCAATGACGCCGCCCCAATAATCACGTCGTGGCCCTACACAACGACTACGGAATGTGTGTGGATGAGTCTGGATGCAGGACCTGGAGAACCACCGCTCGAAGTACCGTCGGTGGCACTGCTTTCAGTTCTTGTCGACGACAACTTTCCGTGCGTTCAAGTGCACTACCATGTTTCCAAGTTTCTCTGTCGTGGAGCCAATCTCATGAGAGCTGGAATGCGGAGCGTACCATCAGAGAGTGCGACGACTGGCATTGTCGGAGTCAAGGTCGAGGGCAATCCTCAACCGTTTGCTGTTGGAATCTACCGACCTGGAGACGCTGACGACGACTCATCTGGAGTGGGAGTATCGATACTATCATGCTATGGCGACGACTTGTACGACACAACGACGAAGACGCGTGCTTCTTCGTCAACGGATGGCATTGTGAATCCAATCGGTGGTGCACCCTTTGATAATGGTCACTATGGCAATGTAGGATTTCTAGAAGGAGCTCTCGTACGACCGATTCAAGCAGTCGAAGACAGCGACGAAGAAGATGTCAAAGAGGAGACCAATGAAGTGGTGTTGGACGAACAGGATACTACTGAGCAAGTATTATTAGAGGGAGAAGATGCGACTGCAGACGATATTACACCAACGGAAGGAGGATCGCCTGCTCTTGTGGAGGAAGACACGCCTGATGCTGCTAATACCCCTGACGAAGCTGTTGCACCACCATCACCCGACGATATTCTTCATGACGCTACCTGCCAAGCCCTACTTCATCTCAAGGACAAGGAGCTTCCCATGCTGGCAGCTAGTTTTTATGGGAACCATGTTTTGAAGCATCGCGGCGACGACACTACTATCAATTTGAAGCAAACGTCGTTCAAGAAATTTGGAACCTATCTCCTCCATCAGCAACACCGAGGCCTCCTGGCGTTGGGCAAGGACCCAAAGGACACGAATAATCCAGCAGGAATGCTGCAGAGCATTAATCGACGACACGAGGACTTGCGAGGCATGACCAAGACTGCAACGTCTGGTGGTGACGAAGCGAAGCTTAAAAAGACGGCCATTGTCTCACTCTACATGATTCCTCATCATTTTGTCAAACCAATGCGACTGGACGAAGACGATGTCAAGGCGACCAATGCCAAGTCGGAAGCACGTCGAGGAACGGGTGGACTGACGACACCAGAGGCAAGGGCCATTCTAGACAAGTACTGCGAGGCCAACGAACTGGTTACCGAGGACCACATGAGCGTGATTCTCGACGGACCACTCACCGATGCCTTGTACAAGAAGAACGCGACCAATGTACCCACACAGCTGTCTCGCAAAGAGTTGAACGAGGCTTGGATGGCCAAGCTAGAGCCTGCGTACGCTTTGGTCCAAATGCCGGGAAGCAACATACTTCAATTGGCTCGAGGCGCGCCGCCCAAGATTCAACTACAAGTGGCCATGCGACAAGGTAAAAAGTACGTGACGCGCGTGCGAGGCATGGAGCACTATGGTATTGATGGAGCCGAGTTGGTCCGCAATGTGACGAGGCGCTTTGCGTGCAACGGATCTATTGATGATGAAGAGACGGCGATATCGACAATGGGTCATTTGAAAAAGGGACAACAGCAAGTTGTCTTTCAAGGACATTTGGTGGAAGAGCTCCGAGCACTTTTGCTGGGTGATGCCAAGCTCTCGTCTCATGGAGGTGCCAAGGATTCCGACTATTCCGTGCCCAAACAAGCAATCTCCGTTACGCTCAAACGAGGTGTGCCCGTCAAGAAGAGGAAATAAGATTGAAAAGGTTAGTTAGTGGATGCGTAGTGACGCGTCTCATGGGATCTACTGACGCGGTGGCATGCGAACCTTTTGCTCAATCTGCTACAACTGCGAGATATCAGAGATTTTATTATGGATGGCTACAGCATCCTCCTTACTAACATCACTGTTACGCAGCGAAGCTAGGTGCTGCTTGATCGGCAGCTGACGACCAGACGGATGATACTTGTTTTCCTCCTGTTCTCGCTCAAGAAATAGTACGTCACACTGATGCTGTCCAGCAACGCCGTCTCGTCGATCGGGAACCGTGACAGTGGAAAGGAAGGTAAAACCCTGAGCGACCAGATTTGTGTGTCAATGCAATACCACTTGTCCGAACGACATTCTTCCCACCAGGCGTGCAACAAGGGCACAATGAGGTGCACACAGTTTTCGTTTGAGCGACCAACTTGATGCTGCAGCAAAATGCAATGCGATTGAGTAAATGTTATTGTACGAGACTCGCCCGGGCACTAGGTGGTCAACTTTTAGAGGGCTGTAATAGAAGAGGGTCGTGTCGGAAAGGAGTAGGAGTACCTTTCTTGAAGTATACAGAGTAGTAGTCACGGCCCATATCCGTCCAGCAACACAGCCCCAGCCAAGTTGGTCGCTTCACCGACAGGAAAGCGTCTCACGGATCTCTTCTTTCGGTGTCACAAGCTTGTATCAAGACTCGACTGTCGCACTGCAACACTTATGTTTGTCGTTTTAGTCCAACCAGCCGGGTTGAGCTTGCCCAAGAAAAATCTCGATATTAAAAGGCTTCTTTCTTGCAGAGTAAACACAGCATCCGTCGCGACAGAACAGCTCCCATTTCTGACAACAGCACCGTCCCTTCTCAGTCACCGATAAGCGCAGTCCCGGTGTCTCTAAGGGATGTTTTTCCTCGAGAGAACCGGCGTCGTCGTATCCCTCTGACTGGCTTGCGCTGCGTGCTCGAGACAAGCAGTGCGTATTGCCAGTTTCTCGTTTATCCTTTCCCACGAGTCGCCGCGACAGAACAGCTCGCTTCTCAGACAATAGCACCGTTCCTTCTCAGTGCTCGCCGATAAGTGCAGCCCGGATGTCTAGGGGATGCACTTCCTCGAGAGAACCGGCGTCGCCATATCCCTCTGACTGGCTTGCGCTAAGTCAACAGGAAGTTTCTCGTTTATCCTTTCCCGCGACACACGTATCACGCTACACTTACTCTAACCAGAGCATAGCCCGTGCATCCTCAACCTGCTTTGGTGGTCCCCTTCTTCAAGTTGCAAGTCACGATTGTTCCATTCAAGTGAGCCACACCGTTCTTAGCTCGCTCCACCGGCACTGTGTACCATACTGCATATGAGCATTGCGTCCTCAACCTGCTTTGGTGGTCGCCTTCTTCAAGTTGCAAGTCACGATTGTTCCATTCAAGTGAGCCAAACCGTACTTAGCTCGCTCCACCGACACTGTGTACCATACTGCATAGTACTGTTGCCTGCCTGTGCGTCCTCAACCTGCTTTGGTGGTCGCCTTCTTCAAGTTGCAAGTCACGATTGTTCCATCCAAGTCAGCCACACCATCCTTGGCTTGTTCCTCTGACGTTGCTAGCCTATCACATCATGCTTCCTCGGTGGAATATTCCATTGTATGTCATTCGAATGTCACATCAATGACGGTACATCAGTCACTATGGGTCCGTTTGCCGTGTGAGCGACCAAGAGCTGACTCAGTGGAAGAGCAGAGTACACAGAGAGTATAATTGTAATACTGAATAGCACTCTAGAGGTAGCTAGTCTACTTGATCCTGTTTCCCCCACTTTTGTGTGTCGTTCCGGCGTCTCATCAATAATGTATACAACACTTATCAAGGACGTATACAATGTACAGTAGTCTACTCTACGAAAGACACTTCTCGGTTGAGCGACCTAGAAAATCAGGGTTCCTGCCTTCTACTTACTGGTTGAGCTTGCCCAGACAGAACCTCATTGCTGGCAGAAGAGGGTTTTCTTCAACACCAAGACTGAATTGCAGCATGTTATAGTCACGAAGTCACTCCACCATCCCTTGCTGCGACAGCAACATAAACACCTGTTAACTCGCTACTCTACCATGTAAGCACCCCCACAACATGATCTATGTTTCCCCCCTCTTGGGTGTATTGTAAACCACCTGTTAGCTCGCTTCCCGGACAACAGGTACCGTGTGTCTGCAACCATCCCACATGACCTAGTTTGTCCCGCTATTGGGAGTAGTGCATTATCAACAAGAATGTATGCAACACTTTGGTATCAAGATTGTATACAGTACTGGCTCTATGTTGTCTTGTGAGCGACCAAGTATGGATACTGTAGTTTCGATTGAAGAGTGGTGCACACTTTCGGAATATGGTCACTTCTTGTTTAATTGCAAAACGAGCTTTACCCTGGGGTCTTGTAGTATGACGTTCCAACCAGAAGCAACTTTCAAACCTGCTCGGTACTGGAAGAACCCCAAAACTGAAAACAAGATCAAACGTCGGTTCCTTTTTTACAATACGTTTCATAGCACCACGCCTAAAAGGATACTGACATACTCAGAATGACTCTGTTAACAAACTGGATTAGCCGGTCATGCCAAATGTCTCCCGAGTTGTGACTATCCTGCAATTCTGATAGAGAAAGAAGGAGCAAGGAGCTTTTGTAGCAAGACCTCTCGACCCAGTAACAAATGTCCCAATAAAACCCTCTCTTGTCACTATATATTGTCTGAGCAATCCTCGCGCAACTGAGAAGACAGGTGCCACTGTGAGAACTACATATATAAAGTACACAACAACAACAGCGCAACAACACTCCACAGAAACAGCTTCATTACATTGCTGCTCCATCATGTTTCGGTTCTTAAGTCTCTTGGCTTGTCTCTTTGTCTCCCTTGCTCATGCTACTGGTGAATTTGAAGCAGTATTGGGACTGCATGATGATCCTACTCAGTTCTTTGGGGGCGAGAATCATGACTCTTACCTTGAATGGTTAAACTCTGATCGTAGTTCAGCTTTTGATTGTCAAGTCTTTTTCCAGAATCCCGCAGAGCCTGATCACTCTCTTGGAACCGCTCTCCACTGGTCCATTGTCGACGACAAATGGATTCGTCTGGCAATCATTGTACGAGCTCAAGGTTGGGTGGGATTGGGTTTGTCCGAAAACGGTGGAATGCGAGGAGCGGACATGGTAATCTTTGAAGCTCGCAATCCTACGCAGCTGGTGGATGCTCATGTACTGGACGACTTGAACCCAATCGTTGACTCGTGTCAGAATTGGGAGCTCAACTACTCGGATGTTACGGACGATGGTTTCATGATTGTGGAAGCTACACGATTGCTCGATACAGGCGATACTCAAGATCATCGCATCTATGATGATTCACAGCTTGCAGCAATTCCTCATCGAGTCATTTCTGCATGGGGCGATTCCGAGACTTGGTCCTATCATGGGCGCAATGTGGCCAAACGAGACATACTCTTTCACGGTGGAAGTGACGTAGCATCAGTGTTCGAAAAGACAATGGCGGAAGAAGCGGAGGGATCTTTTGTTATTGCAGCTCAAGATTTTCTCATTCCAGCTCAAGAAACCAGATACAAGGACTTTTGCTTCGATGCAGACTTTTTTGAAGCACAGGGCGTTCCCATGGATAAGAGTCTTCATGTGATTGGTATTGAACCAATCATTGATCCTCGCACAACAAAGTACGTTCATCACTTTACTATTCGATCATCCGAGGGCAACACGTGTGCAACGGGACAACCCTACGAAAGTGTCTATGGGTGGTCACCAGGAGTAGGCCCCGAGCTCTTTCCATCCTTTCTTGGATCACCACTCGGCGTGGATGGATTCATGTACTATTCAATGCAGATTCACTACAACAACCCGGATGAAGATGAAGGTCACTTGGACAGCAGTGGTATTCGAGTCTACTGGACAAGTAAAAAGAGAGAGAT
This sequence comes from Herpochondria borealis, assembly GCA_032274145.1. Classification (NCBI taxonomy): domain Eukaryota; phylum Rhodophyta; class Florideophyceae; order Ceramiales; family Ceramiaceae; genus Herpochondria; species Herpochondria borealis. The sequence goes on along the minus strand of JAVCKV010219000.1, from coordinate 6,628 downwards.
GGACATCGGAACCTTTGGATTTGCTGATCCTCTGTTGAGCCTGAATAGACAACCAGTCGGTGTGGGCTTATCGAAGCACGAATTTGGCTGCCCTTCTTCTTGTTCGTCACTCGTGTTATCTATTGATGAGCCAGTCACTGGTAAGTTCAACATAAGAGTAATCTCTAAGGTTTGTGCAATTATACTTCTCGTCTCACACCATCCATCTCCTTGCTCTTCCCACAGTCATTGGATCTGACTTTCATATGCACAAGAAGGGCCGACGGGCAACAACACAAGTGATTCGTGACGGTCAAGTTGTTCGATCAACATCTGCTGACTTTTACGACTATCACCAGTCTGGAATCCAACAAGGTCGTCAAGAAGGCACCTACCAGCTTCTCCCTGGCGATGCCTTCAAAAGTGCCTGCTACTACGAAAGCAACGATGTGTTTCAGTCCTTTGGCGTCTCGTCGCAGGATGAAATGTGCATGACTACGTTGCGATACTATCCTCGAAGGAAGCTCTTTGGAGTCGCCAGTCTGGTATGTGCGTACGACCTTCCCATGGTTACCCCCTGTCAGGCAAGTCACACCGAGTCCAGCTTGGACAGCTCTGCAGAAATGGGTCGAACATTTGGCGTTCCAGCAAGTTCCGATACAATCTGTTTAGCACCGCCTCCTCCTCCTGTTCTTGATTCAAATCCTTTCGATGTCTCTCCGCTTGATTCAAAGCCTCTTGATGGTTTGAAGGCGCAGAACGACGACGTCACTGGAAGCTCAGCGTCAGGACTTGGATCGCTCGTCGGCTTCCTCTTCCCACTTGCCGTCTTGGTAAACATCTGGTGAGATGCGTAATTCGTACGTTGTGTGGTGGTAATGAGTATGTATGTGTATAGATATATGTGATTGAGTATAGCCTTTCGTGTGTTGAGTACGTCCACTTCTTTATCACACTGCAAGGTGATTATTCTTACATAGCGTGGAGACGTTGCTAGTGTAGTGGACTACTACTGACTGCATACAGTAATTCAAGAAGGCTCCTCTCTCTTGTTGCTGGAACCCTAACGTGCTCTCCTAATCTTGTAAGTTGAACCGCCAAGAACCTGGGGTAGTGTAGCGTACAAGATCATCGACTACTGCGTTGCTGCAGGGGTCAGACGGAAAGTTGGCTGCACAGGCGCCACTCTGTATTATGAACCGTAGTGTGCTTGTTGCACGTGACATGGGAACCAGTGGTATTGTAGTGGCGAGTGAGACACGAATCCATCTGGTCGCTCGGAGGAGCCTTCTTTGATCAGGGTTCTCGATCAATGGAACGTTCCTAGGTGACGTACTGTTTCTTTGGACACCGGATTGAAAGAATCATTCGACTGATGGTCCACCACTGAACATTACAGAGCTTCTCAGCATATAGCTTTCAAAAGATGGTAGCTCCCGGACTATATACGATACCTCGGTAGGATCCCAATGCCATAACTTTGTCGCAAATGGATATAGCAGACTGGGTTGCGTCGCTGCTGATGGGTCGTTGTTATACTGTGATCAGCAGCGTATTCTCATTCTCATTTTCCGTTTCTTGACACGTCATTGGAACGGCGCGGCAATGGCTTGCTTGGGCACGCAACATTCAGAATCCTTGGCACCTCCACGAGAAGACGAGAGCTTACCCAACAAGAGTGTCCTCTCAAGGGACGAGAATACGGATACTATCCGACATGGCTGGCCAAACAGACCTGTTGAAGTTTCAATCCTTGTGAGGTGCAAAGTTGCAGAAGATACCTGCTCGTTCTCTCATCGTTTTCGAACAACTTGTGTATCAGAGTGTGGTAGTTCCATTCTTGCATGTGAGCTGTAAGCGATACAGCGTGCCGCTCGATGCTTTGCGGCACCCTATCAGGCTCTTCGAGTGAGCGAAGTCGTTAGCTATAATTCTTCACGCGTCATATCTCGCCGCCAAGCTGCTCCCGTAAACAAGTAAGTGATCCGGCACCTCTTGCATCTCTGTTGCACGCTGCGTTTTTGTTGAACTTTGTTGCGGCGAACAACCACTGCTAATGCATCATAGTAACTAAAGGTACATTCCATATTATGTAATCAATCGTTGGGGCTCGATCATCATCGTTGCCACCAACCGTTAGTTTGATCGTGACACGAGTGGGTCATGTTTTGTGAGGTCCGCAGCAATCCAGGACCACAGTATTCGATTGATTTACCTTCATGGCTAAATATTGATGAAACTGTCTACAAGACTTGCAACTTTTCCCGATGTATTCATTTTTCTTCGTGGATCATTCACAAATCGCCTGATTCGTCCAGCCGTTAACGGTTTGAGAAGCTATGTCCTCTAAGTGATAAATGTGTGTCCTACTGCCATCTAGATAGACATTATGACCGAAAATTCGAAATTTGCCCAACAGAGGACTCAACGGTTGCTATGAGGAGTCTTCCACTTTTTCTGTGAGTGTGTTCCGACAGCGCCATAATAGAAGAAAGCTAACATCGCCACCATGATGACGCCGCAACGCTACCGTCGTCTCGTCTTGACGCTGACCACTCTGCTACTGATACAACAGCCATGCGAATCAGACTACGCGTCTAGAGGAAAGATACGGAGGATGGAGACGGAAACGACTCAAAGAAGAGCTGAAAGAAGACCAGCAAGAACGGATGAGGGGCATACTCTGGAACAAGTGTACGGGCTGAATGACTTGCATATCAACTTTGCGCCTGATCACGATGTTTCCATCACGGGGTTGGTTGGGGAAGCCGTCGACGATGAGAGCTATACATCAACGGGTGGGGAAGGGACTACTGATAGGTAAGAAGGGACTGTTTGCCACGACTTGGATGTTTCTCAGATCTGCGATTTCTAACCCATCATGTTGCTGCTCGATTACTGCAGCCAGGTAGTAGGGGAGGGAACTAACACCCGGCAACGCGGAGACAACGACAGGCCGACGCCAGTGCCAGTTACTATCAGTGAGCCATCACCCGAACAAGCGCCAGTGCCAGTTATTCTGGGTAGTGAACCGATAACCTTTGGGCCACCGTTCGAGCCAGACGGTGCGGTGATGCCACCAGAATTCAGAGAAACAGCACCACCCGGACAAGCGCCAATCACCAATTATCCTTCACCAGTTACCCTAGGGTTTATACCGCCTCCTGCAATTTTGGAGCCGCCGGTTCCCTTTGATCAACCACCGCATTATGATGGGGGCAAGGGTGCGGTACAACCACCTCCGTATTATGATGGGGGCAAAGGTACGGTCGCATCTCCTTCCTCCTCTGGTGGAAAGGGCAAGGGGGGAAAGAAGGGAGGGAGCAAGTCGGGAAAGAAGAGTGGGAAAAAGGGGGGTAAGAAGGGAGGCAAGGGGAAAGGGTCGGCGCCCTATCCTGTTCCAACGCCGTATCCTACTCCGAGAATGCCTCAAATGGCTCCATCTCGTCCACCGTTTGCACCAACTACTCCACCACCTACTCCACCACCTACTCCACCACCGACTCGTCCGCCCCAATCCCCACCACGTCCCACTGAACTTCCGTCGTACAATCCTTCTGGCATGATTCCGACTGATAGCCCCAGTGGTGTGACACCGACTGAATTACCTACTGATCGCAGTCCCAGCCAGATTCCGAGCAGAGGGCCACCCGGTGATGCACCCTCAGCAGAACCAACCAGTACTCCGGCACCGACTCACAGTGAACCACCAACAAGTTCACCCCAACCGAGCACCGAGCCAACCGTGTTTGGAGTACCAACCGAGCAACCAGTGCCTGAACCAACGGACCTTCCCACACCCTGTACAGGTCGAGACTGTGATCGACCCACGAGGCCTGTACGAAAACGGTAGTAGCTTAGGGACAGGAGGTACTGTATCACTAATAGTCCTGATGTTTGATCTCTCTTGCTGCTTTTGTTGATTGTAGAATGCGAATTTGTGCAAGGCCATCCCCTCACCGCGAGGATACATACATCCATACATGTAGTAGGAGACTCCGAGTGCCGCTTGCAAAACTCATCCACACCGAATGCCATTTTTGACCCGTGAGGGCGATCTGTCAGGCGGCAATAATATGACCCTCGGGGTCAGGTCATTCGAATCAATCATTCTGAGTTCTCAACTAGAATATCGACATCAGCTGCCCCGAATGTCTGTAGGATTGGCACTTGAGGACACAAACGTTTTGTGGGTAGCAACCATCTTCCAGATCGGGCTCACTGCCAGTAAGTCCGTCAAAATCATGATGTATTGTCTGCAGAAGGGGGTCCGCAAAAATGGTCCAATCTGGGAAGCCCTACAGTATCTGGATAGCAACACGGCGAGGGTGATTTGCGTTAGAAAGCGTTAGACAGCGTTAGAATTTTTACTAGCTTGCGTTATACAGCGTTATATAGCGTTAGCATTTCTTACTAGCTTCAAGCACGCGGTGGAAATCAGTGGATATCAGTGACTGCCAGTCTAGTCGTCATTGCTCTCACAAAGTAGCAACGAACGCAACGCACACAAGACGACAACAAACACAAAGCAGCATGGTTTCCTTATCCTCTCCGTGCAAAACAATATGCTTGGTCCTCACAGCACTACTCCTTGTCTCGTTTTCACTTCATGATGGTCGTGATGGCCGTCGTATTGCTGACATTCCCATCATGGCGGATACGCCGATTGCAGAGAATACGAGCCACAATCACGTACACGCATCTAGTTACAAGTATCGGGATGCGTCTCAACAAGAGCCAAAGTGTGACGACGAGAAAGAACAGATTGGCCGAAACGACTGCGGTGGCCTTGGTAAACATGTTCGATCTGATGGTGTGTTTGATGCTTTTATGTCTTATACTTGGTC
>JAVCKV010218889.1:0-16242 GCA_032274145.1 Herpochondria borealis | reverse complement strand
CAGGTCCGTCAGAGTCTTCTGGAAGCTGCACTGGAATCTGGCGAAGTGGCCACCAGCATCATATCAGTTGTGCTCCCTGTAATTTTTGAACAAGTACAAGGATAGACACTTGTTGGAGTTCAGCTGTTGCATCGTGATGTTGTTGAGTGCCTTGGCGTAGTTCATGGGCTTGTTGCTGCACAGATGGAAGGGTAAATCAATTCTATCCTCTTGTGGAGAGACATTGGCCTGTTGTAGTGGTGCTCATACTGCTTCGATCACATGTTAAGGACACTACCGTAAATACTATAGAAGCTGACTACCTTGTCCAGGTGAGCATTGATGCCCACAAAACCAGAGTCAGGGAGAGTTTTTAACAACTCGGGGCCAAACGATGTTCAGTTTGGATGGAGGGTTGCAACAAAGTCTTTGAGATCATTCACTGCTATGTCAGCAGCCAGAGACATTTGATTGTAGAAACAACCCACCGAGTTTTGAGTGTGTCCGATCTTGCAGCCACAGCGAAATGATTCCTTTTTACTATCGAAGTGAATGTAGTTGGCTGTAGTAGTCCACTGATAATTGTCTCGCTTGTTGTTGCTGTTGTGTTCAACATGGCCTTGTAACAGGCATCGGACACTGCAATCCCCGCTTTTGTTGCCATTTTGTCTACAAAGCTTCTTTGCTCGGGATTAGTGAACACCTCCTTGTCAACCATCAGAGACAGAAGCTGTGCTAGAACTTCCATGTCCCTCACCTAGTTAGCTGCCACAATAGATGGGTCGCTGAGCTTGCTAATATTAGGTGAACTGAAATAGGCCTGGCATGTTCTCCCATAGCCCCTCTGAATGATGTTTGCAAACATCACATCCTTCCAGAACTTTTCCATACAAAGTTTGTCATATGCTGAGGCCAGAACTGCCCATTCCTCCATGCCTTCTGTTACGACCTTCACGGCCACCTCATTCAGAGAATTGTTGGGTGCGTGGATCACAACCTCAATTGAGTTCCATTGACTCTGTTTAGATTATCAACCTGTTTGCTTACGTTGTTTACACTTGCATGAGAAAAATGTGGAGAGCTATCAAGATTTTTGACAGAGGACACAGAGGGGCGGCGTTTGGAGAATACAATTTCGACATTTTTAACCATGGCATTCTGCAGCACATAGCCACCAGGCCAGCAGAGAGTGGATACCAAGTTAGTATGATAGGTACTCTAAGGGTTGCTTACTTGGACACCTCAGAGCTTTTGATTGTGTAGTCGTAGCATCCCAAAAAGAGCAAAAAGGGACCACGGACATGCCAAATATGGACCAAGTGGTCTGACACAGATGTAGACACTAGTTGAGGCTTTAGGAATAGCAGCATTACTAGGACTCCAATTAGGCCACACTAGGTGCTGCTGATGTGTTGTCAGCAGGATTATCTAGTTAACAGACCTAGCAAGTTAGTTAACCAGGTGTTAGGGACTCTGTTGAACTGAAATTTGGGCAGACAGACCTGTTGCTGCATGTAGACATTTAGTATGGATGTGCTATTGTAGCACTATGCCGGTCCAAGTGTAAGGAGAGAAAACTCTTATTCACAAGTGGTGGATGATGCTGTGCCAACTATCCTTTCATCGTCCCCAGGATGATAGCAAGGGAGTGTGTGATACCATAGCTTTGGTGCTTTTGAGTGTAAGCTGACCGCCGAAAGCTCCCAAAGCCCACGCAAGGAAGCATGGCCCTATTGATCTCAAAGAAAGAGTTGTTTCCCCATTTTTTTTTCTTTTCTATTTTATATGTATGAATTGGTTTCCTGGCCTGGCCAGAGTAAAAACGTGCAGTCGTGTCAACGCTGAGGTCATATCGACTGGCTGATGATATACAGGTAGTTTCACAATTATTCTCGCGCATTGGGCTTCTTCTTGTTGAGCCTCACGTTTGTTCATTTGTTGTTTGCGTCATGCCGCGATACCCACTTTCTTTTTTCGTATGTACATGGAGACGATGATCTGTTCATCGTGTTTCTCCATTCTCTAGAGTGTAGCGACTTGCTGCGCATAGCTTTCATCCTCAATGTTGGTGGTGTCTTCCACAATGTTCAACAACTCGATAAAGACACCAATCGAAATTTCCTCATCATCGTCCACCATCACGTCGACATGATGGTCGCAGACGCGGAAAAATTCACATTCCGATTCATCATCGCAGGAAATGTCCGAGCAAGCGGATGCGTCATCGTCTTGCTCAATGTGTACATGGCCTGCGAGTACAGTCTCGCGTACGTGCCCTTCATTGTCCGCATCAATTGTAACCTCCATAATAGGTGAACGGCGACGAACACGAGCAGACGAGTCAGGGGAAGTTGCTGGTTGCTTGGAGTCAGCTGAAAACACGACTGGTTCCTCTAGGAGGGGTTCTTCCAGCGTTTTCTCAGTGTCATCCTGGGTCCCGTTTAGAATGCTCTCGATGCATCGCTCCATGGAGGTATCAGCATGAATATAATCTGCAAAGGTTTTATCAACAAGAGGAGGTACCAATGCTTCAATGTGAAGCGGTTGGTGGCACATTGCGGTCTGTTCATTCACGATAGTTTCGTCTCCAACAAAATCCGCAATCAATGCATCTGCACTCTTGCGCGGTGGCTTCTCGTAAACGTTCAAATGATTGGACGACATGTCCTGCAAGGCACCAATGCGAGAGACCATTATGGTGCTGTTGTTATGAGAGCGTTGTTACGTTCTCGGTTGATTTATTCAGTTCTTAGTGATTGTAATATTGTGATGTTTTCTTCGTTTTGCTGCTGCTGTTTGCTGCTGCGTTCGCGACTGGAAAATAAATGATGAATCGAACGGGCGGGTGGCAGGGTCTGCGTTGTGTTCTGTCCTGGCGTCACAGCGTAGACTTCTACGTATTTTTGTACCGAGGGTCTGTCAAACGTGTCCAAGATTTCGTTCGAGTCAACGTCAAGCACCATCAACCCCACGATTCGAAAATGTCTTGCATCAACAGGTGTCACCACGACAAAGCTAGAGAGAGATCCAGCCAGCCAGCTCTGTAGCACCAGCTCAAAAAAACACTGCCACTATCAGCAAGTACTCAGGCGGTCTATCCAATCCAACCCAACGCCTCCTTACGCCATACACCAATCGTGAAAAATAGTTCCCATGACCTCGAGCAGGTCATTGAATCAATCACATCAACACATGCCCTGGATATCGCTGACAACGACCCGAGCCCGAGGTCATTTACTGAAGTCAAACCCATCCAGGATCAGAGAGGATAGCTAGACAAACAATTCAAAAATATTGACATGTGGAACTCTTGTGCCCTTGTTGCGTTGCAACCTAATCCGTGTGTCGGCCTATCTTTTTGAAATTTGTTCCCGCCAACCGTCTGCCTAGTGTACGCATAGTATTTTGAACCATCTGTAGATTCAATCTCCACCCTATCCTTGCAAACAACGAAGCTCCCTGCGAGCTCCAGATCGCACATACTGTACATGTACTCGTCAGCTGGCATTCTTGTACTACTATACTCCGAGTGACTCTCTCCTACTAGAGAGGTGAACATTCGGAGTATTCACGTGTCGTTGAATCTTGGATCGGTCACATAGCCTACCTGCGTTGGATGAGCAGGAGTTTGAACAGTCACGTCACGAACCACCCGACGACGTGATCGTGTCTAAAACAAATCTGGCGATATATCTTGTGCTCTATCTTGCAAACTAATCGTGCCACCTCTTTGAACCCGCGTTCAGGTATTGACTTCGCTCTACTAGGGGCTTCTGTAGCAGTCTAACCAGCTTCTCCGATCGACGGCCCTCGCCCCTTGCACTCTCTAGGAAGTATTGTATTAGCTTGCGAGCATCCTTGCGCACCCATTTCTAGATAGGGATAGTGGTAATAAATTCTACTGTCACATACATGGTACGGTACAACCCATGCAGTACGCGACGATGGCATTGTTGTCATTGCCATCCTTTCGTTACCCCCCGAGCTGATTTGATTCATTCATTTACCATGGCACTCCGAAGACCTCCTACTCGTATTGAGCTCAAGACCGAAGACATGCAGGAATACGAAGATGTGAGTTTTCAGTTTTCCGAACCCTCTCGTGCTTGATTGATTCGTTGTTCCACTCTAAAGTTGATGACTCATTCAATGCATGCCTCTGACTGACACGTTTTCTCTCTCTCTTTTGCGCGCGCAGATGAAGAAGAAACAGCTGCAAACAGAAACGTCAACAACTAACTCGGATACGTCTGGGGCATACACACCGTCGTCGGCATCGCAACATTTCGAAGATCGTAAACCATCAGCTGCCGAGCGCATTGGGATTGATCGAACATCACGGTAGGAGAGAACACAGTGATTGATTGATTCCTTCATACGCGCAACAAAAACAAACCGTGTTGGCAGAAAAAGCAGGTTGACTCATTCGCGAACGAATCACACATCATTGGCATGCAAAAGTAGAAGCGGTTTTAGCATTCTGTTTACATGACGTCTTAGCTCAAGATACTACTACTCCATAGGTTCGTTCTTATCGTCACAATGTGTAGTCACTCACATCGACCGTTTCTGGAAGCGATGGAGATACTTCTGAAAAGGTACCTGTTCCCGGAATGCCAAGTGTTTGCCCCAACCATCCTGGTCCCAGAATGGCGTTGAGACTCAACATGACCACAATAGCAGCTCCCAAAGCGTAGGTAAAGCCTCCGATACCGAGAATCTAAGAGCAGACGAACGAATGAGTGTGTCGACACACACAAGGTCAAGAACATTTTGCGCGCACACATTGTTCATTAAAAAAATCACAACGTACCTCCTTCATTACAATCCATTTGGGTGGTTGAGCTCCGTCGATTTCTTCCCACAAGTCGTCACTGATGGCTTCTGACTCTTTGCCAGGCTCGATAACAACGACTTCCATGTTTTTATCTTCTTTCTCCGAAGGAGGAATCGATGAAGATAGACAAGAAATGGGTCGCAGCCGCGCCGGGACGACAAAGGCGTTGACAGCTGACACCATCAGGAAGCAGGCCAGCAGTATTTTCAGCAGTCGTTGATGGTTCATCATTCTGCTTGCTTGACAGATCGTCAACAACAGGTGCTGGCACAGATATGCTAAGGAATCAACAGGAGAGGGATGGTTGGGTAACGTCAATACAGTATAATGTGCATGACAATGGCCTCAATGATCCACACACAAAAGATCACCAAAAGATCGTTTTCCCGTCTTGCAGTCAGCCGTCTGCCGCCAGTGAAATGACGCAGAAAGAATCCAGCTTCGCAATGATGATGTTTGTGGTCGACAATAGTTGACATAACAACCAAAGCTACGTATTACACTTACTCATAGCCCACCATGTCAACTCTACGTTTATTCACCTCGTCTGCAAAGAAGGTGACTGTCTCTCAAACAGCACGACAACGGCGAAGCAGCAACCTAAAGGATGTACCTTCCATGGCAGATTTCATGCACACACGAAGCGTCCTGCATCAGTATCGGCATTTCATGCGGTGCATTCACAGAATATCGGATGCACCGTATCAGCAACAAGCGCGAAAGGAAGTACAACAGCGATTTCGACAGTTGAGGGAGGAGAAGGATGGTCTCACGATTAAAATGGCCCTCAAGGAAGGAGAACGACAGTTGGCACAGCTACAAGCAATGGTTGGGTACACACCGGCTGCTGCCGACCAAGATTCGTGGCTGAATACAAAGGACGAGCAAGACCCACGTGGTCGAGTAGGCGTTGAATGGCCATGGGATAGTAGTAAATAGTAGAGCTACAAGTGAGGATTGAACTGGGTTTCATTGTTGCTCGTGTAATGCAGAACATGTTGTTCAAGTATTGAGGCTCGTCTGGACATGTACATGAGTGAGACTCAAATGGTTGATGAAGATGTCTACTAAGAGCTGCTACTACTACTACCTCCATCTCGACCCTGTACTACATTGCGCAAGAACCTCCAACAATCGTTCTTGTCCCACTCTTCCAACACTAGGTCTGAAGGTGCCTCCACAGACACCCATCCATCGCCAGTCTCTGGATCAATCTCCTCTAGCATTGTTTCCAGTTCATTTGGACTGAATTGACAATGATTGAAGAAAAACTTGAAATTCTCCACAGGACTGTCCGCATTCTGTGCCTGCTCCAGACCACCCTCGAAGATTCCAGACGTTCCAATCTCTTCTCTTCCAAATTCATTCACAGAATGCAACATCATGGCTGTTTCTCCCCCAACATTGCCTCCGCGGTACAATAGATTGCCGTGGAGCCGTCCCCCTACACCAGCCATTTCCTTCATTGTAAATGGCGTTGGATTGTCCAGTACCACGCATCGAATCACGTATTCATCGTATTCGTCCATGCCCATGGCGTACACAAAGATTGCAGCGCGCATGAGATAGTGATTGTATTCTTCTTCGGGTGCAATCAAGACCACTCCAGGTCGTACCAATGCATTGGCGCCCTTGCCCAAGAAACGAATGGAAGAGGCTTGAATGGAGTGGGGAGTGTAAAAGAGTGAAGAAGAAGAAGGTCTCCGCCGTGATGTAACTGCAACGAAGGCATTGGATGCTGTCGTGAGCAAGATGATCAACAGTGTGAAAGGGGCGACTCTCATGGCGGTGAAGGTTCCCATGGTGTGTTGAGTGAGAGGTGTGTGTGCTTCAAGATATCTTTCAGAAGAAGAGAAGCAAGAAGAAAGTCGCGAAAAAGTGATGGCTATCTGGCGCATACGACTGTAGTACACCGACAGTACACAGTGCTTGAAAACCACCCATCACAAAATTCTTTCAAATTTCAATTCGAATGAGATCAAGCAACCATGATGAGATGGCACAAGGTTGTGTTATCCCTCCTTGTCTTGCTGATGCCTCCTCTTTGCAGTGGGTTCTACTGTCAGCGTTCTAGCAAGAAGATTGATAGTTTTAGTCTGAAGGAACGAAAATCGAAAGAAGACTTGAGTTCAATACTGGCATCAGTTGGCCTATCGCCGGTAGATTCAGCGAAGAATGGGGCTCGCAAACGAGGCCACAAAGCTGATCGGGGTACTATATCTTCTCCTTCCAAAAAAGATCGAGGGCGAAAACGACGAGTCACAAAGACGAAGAGTACTACGGATGTACCGTCGCTTCAAGTCCAGCTCGAATATGCTCGCAACGGCAGCGCAGCCTTACGATCCTTTTTGGACCCACAACTCCTATCCAAGATGCGTACCGACTTACTTTCTTTCTCGGAACAAAAAGAGTTGGAGGCGTGGCGTCAAAAAGTGGAGGTAGCCAGCACCCCTGCGGTGGCCCAGGCGTGTCGCACCATTGCAGACTGTCAAACCGAGCTGAGTAGGCTACAGATTCCTCTGGATAGTTTACCGTTTCTGCAATATTTCAATACATGGCGAGAAATTCAAAACGTCAAGGACTTGGCGTACTCACTGGGACAAGCTGCATCCGTCTTGTTGGATGTACCATCCGTACGACTCTATCAAGATGCCTTGTTTTCCAAACGAGCTGGAGATGGACCCACACCGTGGCATGTCGATGCTCGCATGGCACCCTTTGATACCTCTCACATGGTCACCTTTTGGATACCATTGCAACCGATTTCCAAGGATGGGACCGCGCTCTTGTTTGTCCCAAAGTCGCACAATGATTTTGCACTGCCCTTTTGGAATGATTTCGATGATTCTTCGTCGGGCGAATACAGTCGTTTGGTGGAACGGTACAAACAGAAAACGATACACTACATGCCGTTTCAGTTGGGCGACGCGACGGTTCATTCGGGATGGACGCTACACTGCGCCGACGGAAACGACTCTCCACACGATCGTCATGCGCTCGCCATTACCTTTGTCGATGCCGATGCGGAGGTGAGAGAAACGCTTGGTAAATCCCAACAACAACACGGTGGCGGGTACGGGGACAATGAAGACCAATGGAGTTATCGAGAATGGGTCAATCAAGTGCCGAAACGGAAAAAGTTTGGAAACAACAAGTTTGTACCGATCGTTTGGCCATTAGCCAGTAAGAAGAAAAAACAATAGCACGGTGACTTATATCTTCTTGATTGAGTTGATGGATACAATGTCCAATTGTGCAATGAGTGTTGCAGTAGGAACGGAAGGGATACAAGTAGCATTCGTGAGGTGAGATTCACTATTCTGTATTTCGATGGAACAACATCGATCGCATGTGCTAGTGCCTATGCAGCCTTTTGAGAGGAAGCTTTGATCTTGATCTTGCTTTTCCCGTGGTTCTTCATCAAGATTGATTTCAGGCCAAGACTAGAATGTCCAAAGTGTCACCTCCGGCATGGCAGACCTCGAGGAAAAGAATTCCTGCGAAGGCACGGGACAAATCTTCTAGACTGACTCCCTCTCCCCATAAACAACAATAGCAAACAATGAGCATTATCACTCCGAATATCATGAACTCTTGCATAGGAAAGACAACGATTTCCAACAAGCGTGTTTCATTCGAAGAAGGCACCAAGATGGCATCACTGGACAAGTGCTGCCTGAAGAGGAAAATCTCTTCAAGGACAGCAGCTGCGAAGGTGGTTCGGTTTGGCGTTGATAGGACGCATGTGATTGAGGTGCCGTCGCTCGCAGAGTACAACTTTGTTGAGCTGTATCGCATGTATTACAAGCCCAAAGATTACGAGAGGTTTCTCCGGGAAGCCGACCTAGAAGAGATCAGCTCAGGACTACCAGCAAAGATCAGACTGTCAGGCTCTCCAAATCCTAAAAGAAAAGAGGTAGGCCAACGAAGGATGAAGATGGCGCAGAAGATCAGATCGACAAAGCCGAGTCTACAATCCATCATCATAAGTGCTGCTAGTGCATGAAAAGGATTTTAACGCATGTATACCTATGCCGATACTAGAAATGAAAATCAAAATGTACGACTATTGGAAAGACAACTAGAGAGTATTCAGGGGAAAGAAGGACGGAGGCAGCGCAGCCGGTTTGCTCTGCTGGTGACTTTCTAATAGTATCTAGCTAATCCCGCCATTCCCTACGACTTGATGCGCTCGTGTCTAATCGATGGCGAACAGCCAGAGGATGCTGTAAGCTTCACCTGGGGAAAAGTTGAGCTTGATTAGTATGTATGGTTACAAATCTTGGTTTCACCTCAAGGTTTCACTTTGTGGACACAAAAGACCACCCCGTTCTCGTTCCAAAAGACGTGCAAGTTGAAGTTCGCGATGACATTTTAAACTCTTGACAAAAATGACTTTACAATTTGAAATTCGTGCCATCATTTGCACTCCATAGACAATCAAGTTCCCCCATGCTTGCAGATGAGAGCTACTCGAGTCGAAATCCGTCTTAAGCGACGTCACAAGGATTTTTCACCGTCAGGAAGTGATTCCGTTTATCGTCAAGTTGTTAGTCTGCTATCAAATGTAGGAAGACCCTCATGGAGGGCAGCCGAAGAGCCAAATCATGAAATCACCTCCGTGCTAACATCTTTTGTTAGAAGATTGATTTGGTCCCGAGGACTTTGAGTTGACATGACGCGAGCTCGCTATTCTTCCCAATTGATACGCCACACATTGGAAGGCGATGTGGGGAAGCTCTGGTGAACGGATGGTTGACCTATTCATACCTTTAGAATCTTGTTAACAGCAAACTTCACGCTTATTTTAGAAGATGTATCACATACGAGCTGTCGCGTGGATACAAGAGAACGTATAGAGGGCCTTCACATACGTAGTCTAGAGACTCGTAGTAGACGTTGTTGTCTCTAGAGCTAGCATACGAAGGGCTGTAACGCGGCGCAGCCCTCAATTGCTGGGCTTCTCTCATTGGCAGCTGCTAGAGAAATATGATGCTCTGGCCGCTCTCTAGCTTCTCTTGCCATTACTCCCATTGGCAGGTGTCGGCTGCCCGCCGTTACTACTGGATGTCAACTTACTTGTGTGCCGGGCATACAGTACTCTCACTACTTACTGTCTACTGGTATGGCCATAATGTCGCACTCCCCTTTTTGGCAGAGGTTGGCGTCAAAATTCTGAAATTTTGGAAAATCGCCAAAACTCTGGATCAAAATGTCACATACCAATCAGGGTTTGTCGTGTCGTGTAAAGCGACAATCTAGTCTTGCAGGGGACCCTCCGTAGCATCCGCGTACAGCACCACATCTAGCCCCACACAAGACTTGCCACCATATCTATCAACTACAGCATGTATATAACATGCAATGGAAGAGGTGTCAGCTCAAAATTCAAATTCAAGTGATGTCCTGGCTTTAGTAGCCGTTGAATTGGATAACAGTGATAGGACTCGGAGGGGACCCACATACACACACATGGGTTCACCCCGTATAATTCTTGTTAGAAAATTAGTAAGCGGTCGGTGGTGTCAGACCCGTTTGTGCCCTGCCATCAAGGAATGGAGGAAAAACTAGAGAAGAGTTTGCGAAGTGGAGAAGTGACGAGCACAACCTCTATCTAAGAACTAGCTAATCGATTCTGACGTTGATGTGTTTCGCTTCAGCGGAGTAGACACTGTTCTGTTTCTGTGACAACTGGTTGTTACGAATAGAAAGTCTGTTCCGTTTCTGTGACTCCGGCTCTATCTTAGGGCAGCACCACGCTTCTAAAACTCAAGTGCCTTAGTCTTGTCCAACCAGGTACGACTGAAGTTATGGTTAGAAACCCAATCTTCCTCGTGTGTGTCTTTGCTGCATTGCTACAAGTAGACTAGGAAGAATAATCATGTGGACCAACAAGTCTGCTGACGTACTAAGTATTATTATAATACACCACAAGTACGTACCGCAGCAGAAGAGAATGAATGATTGTATTCATAGGATGGTCAAATGAGTGGTTTGATCTAAAGAGTTGTCGTCGCTGACTCATGGAATGGTTTGGTGCATACAGAGTTGTGTTTGTCCCCATGTATAAAACTACTCTGTCACCTCCATGGCAGACGATGATTCGACGCGCGGCTTTTGAGTCTTTGGCTGTTGCGCCGACGACGTCGTCACCAACGGCAATCCCCGTTTGCGTGCTGTTTGCACATAACTCTTGTAGTAACATCGAATTCGATCCCGGACTGCCACGAAATTAAAATCATCGGGACAGAACACATAGTGATGACGAGCTGCCACTTCCAGGAGGCGCTCAGTGAGCCAATTGTTGTATTGCTTTTGTTCCGCTGTGTAATTGAGAGCAGAATGACGCAAGTACTCATCACGATTGGCAATTAGGAAACGTTCCAACTAAGAAGAAGAGAGCGTGTGAGTTATAAAGCTTCACCAGTGAACAGCAGTCATTAGCAGACTGACTCCTTGTAGTTTCTTACCTCAGGATAGTGCTTCCAAGAAAACTTCTTCCGCAGTATCGTCTTGTCCTCCAGCCGCGGTTGCTGCACATAAGTGTATGGAGCATAGTGCGGATTGTTATCCTCGTGGTGAGGCGGCGGCCGTGAAGGACTACCAAACGCACGGTGGTCTGGATCCTCAAACGAGCCTCGCTCTGAAATGACAGCCGGTGGAGAGTCGGCTCCTCTGTATCCACCACCACCATAGCCGCCGCCATATTGCTGTGGTGGTGGTGCATACCGTGGATATGGTTGATGAAAGTAACGATGATGAGGCGAAGGCTCGTGAGTTGGTGTAATCTGTCGAGACCTCGTGGAGGGTTGAGATGGCTTTGGTGTCCACATGGTGACTGGACTATTGGCCGTTCGAGGTGGAGAATGGTGCTCCTCCGCAACTTGCTCAGCTTCCTTTTGCTTCTCAGCTTCCTCATCTGGATCTGCCATTGCTGTAGATACCTTGGCTAGTAGTGACAAGGCGTCCCCTTTCTTCTTTCCCGAACTACTAGTCTTGGTTGACTTCTGTTGTTGTTGTTGTGGTTTCCTGGGTGCTGGTGGCGCCACAAAGGACTGTTGTTCAGTCTTGGGTGTTGGTCGGAACTGAATGGGTGGTGTACGAGGTGGGGGTGGTGGAGGTGCGTGAACATACTGTTCGTGCTCCATTGGCATATAAGGTCTGCCACCAGCACCAGCACCATAGTGATCCTCATGGCTGCTGCTGCCTCGATGCGGAGGTGGAGGCATGTCCCTTCGTTGTACAGCCGCATGGTGAGAAGAAGGAGGAGGAGGACGCGGATAATAATGTCGCTCCGGCGAGTCTTGCCATGGTCCTCCGTAGTGATGGTGGTGGGGAGAATAGTGATGATGAGGAGGAGGTGGGGCTACATGCTGGCGGTGATGATGATGATGATACTCTGGTGGAGGCACTCGTTGAGGAGGATGACGAGGTGCTTGCGGAGCATGAGCTGAATATCTGGGAGGCGGTGGAGGTCCCCAGTACTGAGGCGGTGCTTCGTATGGAGGCATTTCGCGTGGGATTTCTCGTTGAATAGGCGGTGGTCCGTAAGGTCCTTCTCTTTGATTCCCGTGTGGCATGGTGGATAACAATGTAACTTTGTTCTGCTGCTTCTTCACTTTGCACCTCTTTCTCTTCGTCGCAGTCTATTCAAACTAAACGCCTTGTTGTTGAGTCCTTCCCACAATGAATGAGATCGAGCAACTCCCACTTAATCCTCGCCAACAACTTTCTTTCGTCGACTATTATTGTAATGTTTCTTCTGAGACCGCCGAATCGAATCATGTAAAGGATGAACGCTGTTGGTAGTACACCCTGTTCATCTAGATGCGAGTCTTGTGGGCAGCCAAAATTCTTAGGGAACGTTTTGTGACTCAATTTATCATCCTTTTCAACTCTGTAGACTTTTATGCTGAAACAAAAGCCGATAGTGTTCAATTTTTTTCCGGGATCAATAGCATACATAGTGGAACATGCCGTCATTCTTAGAGTTCCAATATCCTTTACACATACATTAAGTCCCTAAGAAATAACCGTCGAGGCGCGTGACAAGATTGGGTGTCCACTTTTTTGTAGCGTAGATTGAGTACCACACCCTCCGATGCATTGGAGACTCCTGTGGAGAACACGCCAATCTTGTAGAGCAACCTACCGGAACATCGTTGGAGGGAGTGTTTCACGAAAAAGATACCTTTCACTTTTTCAAAATGATAGCTAAGCAGGACTAGATCCATGTGCTCCACCTCACCGCCGATGTCAGAAGATCTGCAACGGCTTTGGTGGTAACAACACGTAATCAAAAACTCAAACCTAACGGTACCGCAGCTCGTGGTATGATAAGCTGGTTTGGAATCGAATCCAAACCTTGATACGACCATTCAAAATCTTAACAAGATTGCTAGATACCGCCATGTGCCGCGCCATCACATTATGCACCAATCAAAAATCGGAATGACTTGGAGAGGTACGTATCCAGAAGATCCGAATCTCAAACCCGCTCCCGCAAGATGGCAGCTACTTGTACAACCCTGGAGGACAAGACCATTCAAAACCTTCCCAAGATTGCTACCATCAGAGCTACCAGCGATTCAGACATGCTCTAGAAAGAACGGATCGTGTGTTGCGGGTCATGGCATCGCTCAAGCAGATTGATTGATTCAAATGCGCCATTGCAAACAGGAGTAGATCCTTGCTTGCTACAGATGGATAGTGAGAGGAACTTGGTGGCATCAGTATGCGCGCTGCCAACCAAGGTCCTTCCGGCGCACCTTCACACGGCTATTTTTTTAGAATACTAACGGTTGGTATGAATCAGGCACATTCAACGTTATGGTTGAGACTCCTACCTGCGCGTTGCTTCGTGATTGGCGAATTTGTTGCTCTAGCTAGAGTGAGCAGAGAACAAAGCACGGAATGATGTTTTAACACACCATGGAATGATGTCACAACACAGCAGTTTGCCCGTGGGGTAGCAGTACGAGGTGCGACCTGTTGCCAGAGCTCTTTCTCTTTGAGAGAGAGACAGAGAGAGGAGAGACTCTCTCGTAGAGTAGTAGACACCTGGCGCAGGTGGGATGCGAAGAGGTGAGGCTCCTTATACTTCCCAGTTGTTGTACCTATAACTGGGTCCTAGCTGTTGCTTGGTGCTTCTCTTGGGCTGCCTGGGACAAGCATGGATACGGATAATTCCTTTCGTATATCAACATTTTCCTTGACGTCATCAGTGTTTCCTAGCATTCTCCATCAATCATTAGCTAGTCTGGCGACAGTCCCAAAGAAGATGATTTCTTGATAGAAAGATCCTCCAGTGACAGGTAGACTTACACACGTTGTTGAAGCAAATCTTCATTTGGTTGAAGGATGCCAGCTATGCATTCAACGGATGTGTTCCAATATCCTCACACCGG
Organism: Herpochondria borealis; assembly: GCA_032274145.1. Lineage (NCBI taxonomy): Eukaryota > Rhodophyta > Florideophyceae > Ceramiales > Ceramiaceae > Herpochondria > Herpochondria borealis. Next base: position 2,019 of record JAVCKV010218889.1, on the reverse strand, counting down.
TACTTCTGCGACACTGTTCGCGCTTCAATGCCTGGATTGCGATACAAGTCTACACGGTCCCTGCTCCTTCTTCTGCAGCTAAAAAACAAGTCTATTTCGACAGAATGCTAGGTTCTTTGATCACGCGATGCCCAAAGTAGTTGAAGGAAGAATATCATACTTATATGTTTGCGGTGTGGTGTCAACCAAATTCGTGTCACGCCTACTTTAGAGTTCCTTCAAGAGGCAAGTTCACCTAAGTAGGAGTGCATGCAGTCTTTCTCCATACGGGCGTTCCCAGCAACGATAGATTGAAGCGGCACTAGGATAATGCATTCAGTTCCGCTAGCCCGAAGGTCTTCTTGCTTTTTGATCGTGAAATTGTGAGCTAGAATGGCAGTTCTTTATGATGGCGAGTACTAAATGCTATGTTGATCAAACGTGATAGGACCTGCTCATCGCGGACGCACCCAGATAGCTTATTCAGTGAGAAAAGCACACAAAATATTGTTGTTCTGAACACCACCACCAGCTATCACGTAACTTACAAGATGAAGATCATCATGAAGAACTTCTTGAGCGCCATCGCCACTTCTACCTTCTTGCTTGCAGCCGACCTTGCTTTGGGCCAGATCGTAGTGGGTAACCAGGACACGGAGCTCTTTTCCGACCAACACAAAGAACAGTTCTCTGTGCCTGCTCCCGCCCCTGACAGGCAGTTGGAGACAAGTGCCCTCCCACCAGGGCCATTGGCTCTTATCGTAAATGCATTTCCACCTGGAAGACCTCCAAGGCCTATAAAGCGTGGCGGGCCATTTCTCCTATTCCCAGACCCCCAGTTGTGTGGCGTCAATGGTCCTGATTCAGATCCATTATCCTACACCTGTATCAGTGATGCGTTGAATAAGGAATGCAACAAAGATGTCATTGCAGCTGCCACCGTTGCAGTTGTAGGTGCTGGACCTGGCACTTACGTTGCTTTGAAAGGTCGGGGTAAGGGAGGGAACGACACCCTATGCGGTGGCAGCGGCAAAGATCGCCACCTTACTCGTCTCCATCACCGTCTCGCTGCCAAAGACGGCCTTGGAGGTTGTGGTGACGACATCCTGGTCGGGGTTTGCTCAGTTTGTCGCGCTGGAGCCGATAGTGGAAAAGACGAAGACCTTCTCTCTTATGAGCCTCCAGGTGCCTGCAAGGTGGAGGGCGGAACAACTGAGGGTGGTGTCGTTCCCATTAAGATTCTTCAGCAAGCCTTCGCATTGGCAGATGCAGACCCGAAGAAAAAGCCAATCAAGCTTGCAATTCACACCTCTTGCTCGACGAACTTGGTGGATATTGAGACGAAATGCGTTGAGGTGCTTTTTGTCAATCCTCTTGTCCACTAATCAGCGCAGAGCGCGTTTCCTACCTTCCTTCCTTGCATCGCAGTTGTTTCTATATTATATTCTACGTTGCCAAGCAACATTTTACTGACCAGGAAAACGTAAAGAATGGAGAACCCCGTAAACCTGCAGCTTAGTTGGAGGTGCCAGCAGAGAAACAGCGGCATACTCCAACTGCATGATGATGGCTATCATAACGAAGTCACGCATTTATAATAGGCTAGTATACATTCTTCTTGCCACGCGGCTCGTCGTATACATAGTTTTATCCAAGTTCTTGCATCAGCAGCTTTGAGTTATGCTGTGTCACGATGGAGCACTACACCAGCATTTCTTGATACACTGTCAACGTACACCGGCCGCCTTGTAGCGTAACGCCACGGATGATACATCATACATGTGTACGCAGCTAGCTTAGCCCAAAGCGGCAAGAAAGTGATTCTCTAATAAGCACAAGGAGAACTATGTATTGTCAACAACTCTTGTGTTGGCGCCAACAAGAAATGGATACTAACCATCGATATTGGAGAATGAGTACTGCTTTGCTCGGCGTGTTAGCGGTTACACTTGGCGTCCGTCCACAATCAAGAAGAAGGTGTAGAACACTAACTGAGCAAGTTTTATTTAAACACCTGGTGCCCCTATCATCAATTGGTAT
>JAVCKV010218778.1:0-16243 GCA_032274145.1 Herpochondria borealis | reverse complement strand
AATGGACCAGATCGAAACTCGTACTACCATGAGGTAAGATGATAGTGCACATCTGCGTCTGGTCACTGGCTACGGTTGAACTTACTTACTTACTTGCCTCACTCTCCTATCGGCGATTCAACAGATGTTCCTGAGAGGCTTTCCAAACCTGTGCACCAAGATGAAAAGACCAACACACAAGGTGAAGTCATCTTCGGATCCCAAGACTCACCCGAACTTTCACGATACAGAGTCAATGGTACCTCTACCCAGCGAAGAGAGTGTTGTCACTTGTGATTCAACCTCACCCATCAACATGTCTTCGGACAGTACTTGTCGAGAAACGGATGGTAGCGGGTCTGGGTCCGATCAAGGAGTAGTCGTGTTTGGTGGCAACCACGATCAGTCATCGTTGAATCCAGAACAAGACATGTTTAGCATGAGTAACTTGTATAACAGCAGTGGAGGCTCAGACCAGGATTCAGGCCGTTTGGGAGGTAGACACTATGGGAGTGTAGTGGGGAGTGAGAGTGGGTCGAACCCATATGCGAGTGGATCGTCCGAACAAGGATGTGGCTCGGACAACGGAAGCAGCGGGGGGGACGGAGACCAGTCCACTTCTCCCTCTCACTCCATTCATATCAACGGCCACAGCTCAGATGGAACAGGTGTAGCTTCGTTTGACCGATTTGCTGCCTACTATTCGTCACGAAAAAATGATCGCTCCTCTGGATCAGATAGTGGTGAGGGGGGAACCACAACAAGCGACGGTCCGAGCTCTGAGCCGTCGCAATCCAATGGAAAATCTGAGACTCCATCTTACAATGGTAACTCATCGGATGGATCTGGGTCTTATCTGCATCTACTGACAGATACCGCATTACGTGCAGCTGCTCTTGCTGGTCAAGAGGCACCATCATTCGTGATGGCAGATAGTAACAACGGTGGAGACTACGCACGAAGTAACCTCAGCAGTGGTGGGTCTGATGCCGGAACTGAACAAGTCAGCGATGCGCCGGTGTCACGCTGGGCCACCTCCTCCACCGGTGGATCTACGCGCAAGCGGACCTATCGTCAAATGACAAAGGATGAGCGGCTCACAGCTGCCGCTCGCATACGTAGCAACATTACTGCAAACGCCGAGCAGGGCGAGAGTTCCTCGGATGGTTCAAGCTCCGATGATCATGGACGACGGTAAGGCTATGATGAGATTCTGGTAAGTGTGGGTAGGTGATTGTGCTAATCCTCGCATCAGTCGGACAAAGCACTACCCTGCTCCTCGCTAGTCTACAAGAAGCCAGATCTGCAGAGCTAGCTCCTGAACGTTCTGCTCCTGAATCTCTTCATAATATAACTGCAAATATAACCGCGCGTAAGCAACCTAGACATGCACCTGTAGTGCTGATACTTGTGTAATAGAGAGGCACGCGTACTCTCTCTAGGTACGCGGCTACTAGTATTTTCTAATTAGCAATCTACTGCTCTACTACACGATCAGAGTGTGCTTCATATCGGTACACCCTTTCAGATCCTAAAATGCGATCTTTCCGAGCGATAATGAAAACCACGACTAGTCGGGGACTAAAGGGGGGATGATATCGATACAATGGTAGAAAATGGCGGATACATGGTTGCTGTAGCAGAAAAGTCATGCCTAAGCGCCACGTCGGCAGCACCAACACTACGACTAGCTTTAAACGCGACTGTGAGGGGTGAGCCGCATTAGAGACAAGTAGGAACTCGCTGAGAAGCTACTCTAGATTATCTAACTGCGCCTTCGATAAACGCATTGCTGATTCTAAATGCATGAATGCGTCCTGCAACGAGCCAAGGCGCGTTCGAAGATGTTGACGCATTCTATTATCTCGGGCCCGTGAGGTATATCCGGGTTTGCCTACAATTTCGTCACTGCGGCGCCGCTCGTTCCCGAGTTCAGAAACCGGACAAAGTACACACGTCCGGAGCTCGCCGTGATACAGTACAGTAGAATCAAAGCTAGCTAGAGGGCAGCAATCAGAATGAGCCCTTCAATCGAACTGCGCGCTCCCTCTATTGCTGCAGCTTCCGTTTGAAAGTCCTCCTTCTGTTCATTGTCAAGGCCATCGTCATCAAGTGGCAGCGATCATGTTTTCGTAGCACGACTGCAGCTGAACTGACTGGCTAGAGTCCTTGTGATCCATGGATGATATACTATGAAACGATTGATACGGATTAGGCTGATCAGGAGGAACTAGTACATACAGGTTAGCTGTAAGCAAGCATAACGAAGATTCTCGTCGAGATCGTATCCGTAAAAATCGATTAAGCAAGCATAACCGAGACTACTCATGAGATCGTATCCCTTGAAAATCGATCAGGATTGCGCCCTCCTCTAATCTTCAAACGGGATAAAGTCCATGAGATTGTTGGCGCCCATTGGTAACTTCACAACAAGCCCATCCAGCTCCTTTGATAGTACCACTTGACATCCAAGTCTCGATTTGTCTGTTGGTTCGTAGGCCAAATCCAGCATATCTTGTTCCGCCTCCTCTGGTTCTCCAACTCTATCAAACCACTCATCCGCAATGACAACTTGACACGTTGAACACGCCATGATTCCGGCACAGGCACATTCAATCATCTCGCCCAACACTTTGGCCCCAGCGTCATCTCCAAACTTGGCCACATCTGTCAAACTCATGCCCTCAAAGGCTTGTACTTGATAGGCTGTTTTCATGATATCATCAGTCTCTCCTGTGGATGATGGTGGAACACACCAAAAGGAAACTTGTGTCTTTCCCTCGGATCGTGCCAATTCTTGTTCGACACTGGCCACGAGGGCTTCCAGTCCATTGTCTTCGCCTACTTCAGGACGGCCAGCCATGGTGCGAATCGAGGATAACAACAGTCCACCCGACATGCCATTCTGCTCCAAGGCATCCACGACACCCTTGGCAATACGATTTTCGTATCCAATGGAAAGGAGAAAGGTTCGAGCTTTATCAGCTGGAGTATTGCCTGAGGACGAATCGCTGCTTCGTGCAAAGAATCTGATTGGAATATTCTGCTGCTGGAAACGCCGTCTCAGCAGTGTTGTTGTTGTTGTTGTTGGCCGATTGGATAGAGCTAGCCGCAGCGCCATAATATTGATTGGTTCACTTTTCTTTCGTTCGTTACTTGAAGCGCTACCACAGCGGGCCTTGGAGGCGTCGAAGGAGGGGAGTTAAGAGAGCCGAGGAGCTGATGGCTGTGATCGAGTCGATGATGGATGATGGAAATGAATTTGAGTCGAATTAATCAACCAATCGGACACTGAGCAATCTGCCAAATCTATCGGCGGCTGATGGGCCGTACTCCAGTACTGTACCATGTAGTAAAGCCGTACGCTCGCACGACTCTCTAGTACTGCAGCATGTGGTTCAAGCTAATAGACATAGACACCAACGCAACGTGGCGCGAAATGAGAGTCGAGGCTTCCCAAAATTTGGTAAAAGGATCCAACATGTGTGATCCGTTGCGACAAACTCTGATAATACACGTATACTCTAGAAGGAGACTGACTCTGAAGTTGAAATTGGGCACCTCCAGGCAGCGAGACAGTGTATCTAAATAGATATAGTTATTCTAGGCATGCTCCACGTTTTATTTGCTGGCATCGAGCTTCCTAATCCTCTTCAAAATCCGGTAGGGGAGTATAACAACCGTTGATCCATGCTTGCATGCAGTTGTATTTTGTCGTGTATGTATGTATAGCTGTTGGACACCATCACGTCATAAATCGTTTTATACTATGAAGTTTCATATCCACCTTTCAGGAAGAAGACGGTACGACAGACCAATTGAATCATCAATTTGGAAATTGAATATATTTGTGACCCACATTCGTTCCTCGTGACTAAAAATCGCATCTCACTCGTCTGTCTGCCCAGGGCAGCTGATGAAGGGACCTCCTGTTCTACATTGCTTTACGATGAGGATGAGGTTTCCTCCTTGGGTGACTGCTGCTGTAGCTCTGATGGCGATTGTTGCATGCTATGCAAACATCAGCAGAAGTCTTACAGCAATAATAAATGATTATGGTGGAGAATCTGATGCTGTCGGGGCACGTCCAGCAATAGACACTATACAGGAGGGACACAACGAGGAGAAGAAGAACAACAGCGTAAGACAGGAACAGGAGAGCTCCTGGGTGGATCCACTCCTCCAACCTTCCAAAGGGGCTACAGTGCGTGACCCTCTCCTTCAGCCTTCACTCAATGGCCAAAAGTTGAATCTGACCCTCAGTGTGGATTACCTTGGAGTGCTCCTTGACGGTGGTCGACACTACTATCCCCTCCAATGGATCTACAACTTGATTGATTGTCTCCATCTACTCGGATACAACTTGATACATTTCCGCTTGACGGATGATCAAGCCTTTAACGTTCGGCTCGACAGTCACCCAGAGCTTGCGCAGCCCGCGTTTGGGAGCGATGGTCGCGTCTACACTCCATCGCAACTACGCGATATCGTAAAGTATGCCAAGTCGAAGAATATCATCATCATGCCGGAAATCAATGTCCCAGGCCACGCTGCAGGCTTTGCGGGGGGTATTCCTAATCTCGTGGTACCTTGCATCAAGTTCATCTGCGACGACCCCTTTGGAGTCCCTCTCAATGTGAGTCACCCAGATCTGATTCCCATTCTCACTGACGTGTTGAGAGAAATCAAGGATATATTCAACACAACACCCTTTTTTCATTTGGGCGGTGATGAGCTGCATGTTGCACGCAAGTGCTTCAAAGAGCTGAAGATCCAGCAGCTTGATTACAACAAGTTTGAAGCAGATCTTGGCAAAGTTTTGTTGGAGCTTGGGATTGATCACGAAAATGTGGTGCGGTGGGAAATGACAGGTCAAACGGATGCGAAAACACGCATCAAAGGGATTGAGCAGTTCTGGTTGAAAGCCTATCAGAAGGAGTCTCCACAACCGCGAGCCTTTTGCTCGGGAGGTTTGTACTTTGACAAAGAAGACGACCTTCAGGGTCACGAGATTTGTAAACGTACAAGAGACACAATTGAAAAAAGTCACGAGCGCAAGCCGATTGGAATGATTGCGGGAACGTTTGAGCTGGGGGTGAAGTTTTGGATGGATCGCAATATTGTGGGCAAACTTCTGGCAGTTGCAATGGGCGCGTCAGTGCAGGAAGCTCCCCTGGACGACCCAGAGACGTTTCGCGAGTTGTACAGCAAGAATTGTCGGTTGCTCGATTTACCGGTCGAAATGTGCGAGAAAATGGGGGCCCTCCTGATAGATGCCAAGGAATATGGTATACAATGGCGTAGGGGGCTTGGCGATTGGCGCGAGCACATTTGCGGCCGGTTGGCGACTAAGGAAGAAGGTCCCAAGAAGCTGCTATGTTCGAACCTTCAAATGAAAATGCAACAAAAGATGTTCAAAAGCCTTTACGAAGAAAGCCATGGTCACCAAAGACGGGCAGTCAACAACTCGCTCAACTATATGAAAGGTGCATTGGACACCAAGGAGATGCCAGTGATCGACCGCCCTTCAAAACTGAATAGGATTGCAAAGCACAGCATACCGTACACAGGAATTACTCTAAGCTTGACGACTGAAGGCGGGTTCTCGGGTCCAAATCTCAACGGCATTCACAAAATTGTGGACTGGCTTGCGACTTTGGGATTCAATACGCTCCAGTTGAGTATCGCCTCTGACTTTGACTTTGCCCTGCGCCTCGACCCTAGATGGAACATAGCACCCAACGTGGATCGTGTCTATGACCATGTACAAGTGAAGAACATAACCGAGCACGCTAAGAGTCGAGGAGTTCAGATTATACCCGAACTGTCAATGATTCATCGGGCTGGAGGCTGGGCCGACGCTGTTTCGATGGCTGCCTGCCCCAGGTTCGTTTGCGAAGGAGGGGGGAGCTTTGCGCTGGATACAAGACGGATACCAAGCATACAGCCAGTCCTTGGGACGGTCCTTCGAGAAGTGCGAAAAGCATTCAGTGGTCCGCTTCTTCATCTTGGCTACGACGAACGAAACCAAAGCCACGTGTGTATGCAAGAGGCGGGCATCAACGCGGACTTCGACACGTCTGAGCGTCAGATCGAAGCTTTGCTGCGACTTGAGGGTATTCCTAGTGACAAGGTGCTTCGATGGGACAATCAAGAACAAACAACGTATGAGACTCGTGCAGGAGCCATAACTCATTATCAAGTTGGACTTCCATCGTCCGAAGACACCGGAAAGGAGTTTTTCCTATCCACAGGCTTAAGTTTGATCGACACTTCGTCCAAGCTCCTGACGGCTTGGGACGTATACGTTCATGTTCAGAGCATGAAAACTCTGAAACCGCTGGGCATTATTGCTCCAGTTGCTGTATTTCGACCAGATGTATTGGAAGCTCTCAATGTCCAGCAGCGATTGCTGGCAGTTGCGATTGGTTTATCAATGGACAAGCTTGGTGAGTCAGATTTCCAGAAAACTTTCAGCGAGATGTGCGAATCGTGGATCTCCTCGACAGATTGTTCGTTGTTCGGAAAGATAAAATCCCGAGAGGAGACATCAAAGCTCATGCGTAAGGAGGAGGCGCTGATTCGGCAGGGAGTATGTCGTAAGCGTGTTCTTTCCCAGAAAATAGTACGACCGAAAGAGGGTGTCTTGGTGGAACATGGAAGGAACACTCGAGCAATGGGCGGTGTATGGGAACCTTTCAACGTTGAAAAAAAAGTTGAAGTTTGTCAGTAGACCTGCTGCCTCATCGTTTTCAACATGGGTACGTATGAGCGAGCACCATGCACATCTTCGTTTTCGACACCCTCGTAGCGTAAGCAATCGATATCGCCACCTTGGCTTTAGTAGATTGCAGTATGTGTCGGCGCGTCCTGTCCTAGTACAGTAAAAGTACCCACACGATCTTTCTCTGGACGCGCGACTCGCGCGTGTCTTCACTAAACATCAACATCAACACACTGGAACACACACAACACAGCAACGATACAACCAACGACCTTCTGACCTTTCGTTGTCTCTTATTATCTCTCTTGATCATCATGCACATTCCATCCTTCTTGATTGGCTCTAGTGTTGCAGGGAGTGCTTTCCTGGTGGTCCATCAACAGCTATCATTCCGGAATCGATTGACGCGCAAGTGGGCACTGCGAGGTAAAATTTGCGAACATTCGTGTATCGTTTATTACTTACTTGTATGGCGTGATGTCGCTAACATCACTTTGCTTCTTTTTTTCATTGGTATCAATTATTATTATTGTGTATAGACTGGGCAGAACTTCAAATGAGTGGGCTGTTTGCACAGGCTCGGCCAGGGGCGGCAAACACTAAGGTAAGATTCCATAATACTGTTCCCCTCGAAACATGTACTATACCGATCTCACGTGCATCTTCTCATCGTGCTTCACAAGTCTGTAAATCCATTGATATCCAATTGGAACAAAGGAATTCAGTCGATTCAAGATGCAGCATCTCGAAAGTGAGATAGTTCGGAGCTACAGCAGACTGAATGATGGCTTGCTGGACGACTTTGTGCTGGATGCGCCACGCTGCGTTATGGCTGCTTTATATGAAATAAATGTAGCTCTGAACTCTGGTCGATCTACCGCCGATGTATTAAGATAGGCACGGAACCAGAAGTCACCCGTAGATAGATGTCCTTCATTCAACGATATAGAAATTGGATCGAGTGATTACCAACTGAAGACGTCCCTATAAACCGAGAGATGCACTTCTTGGTAACAGATATCGTCTCCACAAGTTTCTACTCTCCATTTTGTAGATGTGTAGAAGCAAGGACCCAAAATGCGCTTAGCCCTGTGGCGTGGCCGTGCATTAAGACAGAGCAAGAAGTCACAACTGTAGATAGATGGCAAATGTAATTTACAACAAGTAAAAACGCCGCTCTTTCTCGCAGTCCCTCTCTCTCTCTCTCTGTAGAGAAACTAGTTGACACTCATAAGGTTGTCCTTCTCCTCCTCAGGTGTATCAAACTGACTGAGTGCGCTGTCTCCCGAGACTATCACAGCTGAAGTCTAGTATGAAGATTGAAAAACAGACAGTACCAGTATACGGTACGACAAGATCACAACATAGAGACCCGGAAACATTACCAAGAATGTTGAACTGCCACCAATCTGGATTCTCAATCTACAATGTGAGTGAGAAACCAGCTGAAACAACCCTCGACAGAGTATCGACAGACTATTAGACCAACCAGAAGACCTGATAACGACCATGGACGAAGCTACGAGGCAGGCCATCATGTCAAAATTGACCATGGATGGTTCTTCAGAAGAAGAAGCTATTCGAAAACTCAAGGCAATGCCAAAACACAAGCAAGATGAAATCTTGGCTTCTGCAATGTCTGCTTACAGTGTGTTTGCCTTGACGAAGCAAACTGTAGAGATGAATCCGAATGTTCCTCTAGCCAGGCTCCGAGATAACGATGGTGACGCTTTTGACAACTACACCTGCATGGGGTGCGGCTGCGGAGCGAAACCGAACCAGACCTTTCTATCATGTTCCAGGTGTAAGTCTGTCAAGTACTGCAATAAGAAATGTCAGGCCAAAGACTGGGTCGGCAAGGGTACAGGATTGAACTCTCGAAAGCACAAGCTAGTTTGCGACGAACTCATTCATGCCAACAAGGAGTTTGCGTCCCATCCAACCGCAGGCCCGTCGCTTCGGACCCATTTGTTTTCTTCGTGGGCCAATCAGCACCACGAGAACGGATCCTTCTTTCTACAGGAGTTTCTTGCACGCCGCAATCTACTAGGTGGTGCGGAGAAGGGATATTGGGCTTTTCCCGATGTCTCGACTACGTATCATGCAAAAGGCAAGGACAGGACTGGATTTCAACATGGTCACATGATGCTCGCTGAAGCATTCCCCTCTCCGAAAGACGGTTGGGGTTCGGCACTCAAGAAGAATGAGTATCCTGACTTATCTTGTCCACCAGCAAATGAATTACCAGAAGAGGGTCTTCAGGGCTGGGAGGACTACATGAAGCTTCGGGGTCTTGCACGCACCAGTATTGCACCTCTTCTGTTGAACTACGTTCTGACAGTCTATCAGATGATCTTTCACGAACTCAAGCTGTTGGAGCGGAAGAAGAAGCTTTGTGTGTATCTGCTGGGCGTGGAAATAGAGTTGAATCTAGTTCCACTCTTTGCAGAGTTGGCGTATCTCCTACCAGCAGTCGACCTAGAACTAGTTCTAGTGTCACCTGCGGTGAAGTCAATCTGCGAAGAGGCACGTTCTCACAAGAGATCGATGATTGCTCGAGGAGACTGTGTTCTTGACGTCACTGATGCGAAAGGAAAAGGTCGTGTGCGCGTCAAGCTCGAACCAAAACACGCCCTATTTGCCGATGTCCCAAACTACCCAAAGCCAGACGCCGTTCTGTGTCTCAATGCTGGATTAGGAAGTTATCCAGAATGGCAACCAACAATGAACAAGATCTTGCGACTGGAGATTCCCTTTGCATTCAGTGATCACACGAGATTGATTCTTAGTTTTACTGAACTGATTTGGTTCCCAAGTTTTATACAGAATGCAAACCGCGCCTTCCCACAATTTCCACCCGTGTCAGTGCCTCAAATGGAAACTTCGTTGAATCCGTTCCACAGCATCGTGGGCCGCGACGTGGCTTACGCGCAGTCACCCAACATCGAAAATGGATACATTATACGTTGGCGAGCTGGATTGTCTTGAGCACCCTTTGTCACGTGTTGTTTCAGCATATAGATGCGACTAAGGGAATGCGTATCGCTTGATGCGATCTTCGTCTCAAGAATGCGTCACATGCCTTCCTATTTTCACCAGATAAGTATGTGACATCTACCTACAGTACAGAGATCTATCGGAAGCCACTTATACATTTACTTTACCATCTTATGCCGTCTACAGTATCAAACCTGATCTGTAGAATCCAGCGAGCCATCGCAAAACAATTAAGAATAGAACTGTGGTCTCCCGCCACCTCCCACAATAGTTCCGAATGAATACTTCTTCCTTTCCTGCAGCTCAATATACTTCTTCATGATTTGCCTACGACGAACCAGCGCCTCTTCCATGTTCTCTGGTGTGTACTCCTTCTCATGAGTGATGGTAGGAAAGGCCGAAAGCATCATCTGCTTCACCATCACGCTTTGAACGTGCGGGTGGTAGCCATTGTCGAGGAGGTAGTCGCCTACCCATTGACCCAAGTTCGCGGTTTGCTCCTTGGTTACCTCGGGATCGCCAGCTTGGATTGATGCATTGAGTAGATCGCACAATTCAGAAGGACTCGTGCCTGCCTCTGGATCATCTAACACACTAAGTGCATTGTCTTGAAGATCCATTCGAAAGCGGAAACTCTCTTGTGCTTGTGCCATGAGCTCGTCTAGGGATTCCTTGTCCTTTTCGTATGGGGTGACCGCGCCGACGATAAATGGCTTTCCCGTCAACATTCGCCTCCGGTTTAAAGAATATAGCAACTCCGCCGGGATGAATTCACCATCTAATGCCTGCTTTGCCACCTCCGAATCTTCTCCCGGTAACACACGCGCCTCAGCAGGCGGTTTCTTCTTTGGAGGTCCCATCTCAGGTCTCCACATGAGAGGCGCATTGATGGCGGCCGCCAAAAAGCTAATACCGATTCCAGTCCAAATGGCCGTATTTGTTGTTGTAGCATCCGCTAAGATACCAAAGATCCAAGGAGCAACCGCCATACCAAAGTTCATGGCCGAGTTGTTGAGGCCTTGGACATAGCCGATTTTGTCAGTTGGTGCCAGCACATCCAACATGGGGCCAGTTGTGAGCTGCGAAAAGACAGTAAAGGGAAAACCACCATAGAGCACAGTTACGAAACCGGCGAAGGCTGCAGTCGTAGCTGGACCACTACCGATCAAGAGTAGAGCAATGGTCAAGGCCGCTGTGCAAAGATTACCAAACACACACGTTCCACTCGCACCGATTTTGTTGAATAAGTATGGCGTAAACATGGTGGAGGGAACCACCATGAGCGCTACACACACCGAAAGCCATTTGTATCCGTTGAGGGACATGATAGGCTCCTCACCAGCATTCACAAAGTCTAGGAAGTACTGCTCGAGAGCTAGCGGGGAAAGGCAAAGAGGGAAAAGTGCCGTTGATCCAAAGTTGTCAGCAAGTGCGCCCAAAATCACGTTCCACATCGCCTTTTGATTTATCTCAGCAGGACGTGCGATTTCGTCTTCGTCATCGCTATTACTTTTCATTTGCGAGCTGTCCAGCGGCAATGCATCTGAAGCATTGTCACCAGGTTCGATGAGATAGACAACAATCAAGACCGACGCAATAGCCATGAGCCCCGATCCTACCCAGAGTGGAGCAAAGAGGCCACTGCTTTCCATCAAGATGGCAATCATACCTCCACCGGCGTTGCCCATGACGAACATTCCAACCAACACCCCAAGAGCTTGTTCCTTCTCAAGCTTCTTGCTGTAAATATCGCCAACATATGCCATGGCGATTGGCAAGTTACCCAGAAAGAACCCAAAAACGAACTGGGAGATACAAAAGCCCCAAAAGGTGGATCGTGCGTAGTATTTCACAATACTACCTGCAGTAGAGATAATTGCCATGATAAGAAGCGGCTTCTTTCTTCCGAACTTGTCGCTGATAGTTCCTACAAAGATGGACGAGATGGCGACACCCAACAAGGACATCATGGGGATAAAGTAGGTGGCTGAGTTGAAATCAAAAGGTTCCGTGTCAGGAAACGAGTCTGGATGGGCACCAGGGGACACCATGATAGGATAGTTGGGGTTGAGCATCTTTGTGCTGATCGCACTCGCCACGACAGCAAACCGAAGCGCCCACATGCTATACTTGTGGGAGTTCTTGTCCGTCACCAGTTTGTACTTTCGTGGCAGGATCCTATGCTCTTCTACCCACTCACGCCAGTCAAGATCCCCGTGCGAGGCATCAACAGGCATGGGGTTCATGCCACCATCGTCCTCCATGGGCTCAGAGACGGTATGTGGAGGCTCAGCGGCAGTTTCTGGCTCCATCTTCTTGCAATTATGAGAAGAGATCTCCGATAGGTTGCTTCACCTTAGCAAAAGAGCAAATAAAAGAAGAGAGGTCATAGAAGAATTGATGTTGGACAAATTCGAAAATCCAAATTTTTGAAAAGATACTACTGATATGAATATACCCTAAGTACGTACCGTCATCTTCGGTCATTCTAAGAATTCTCATTATTTTGCGTGGATATCCATGACACCTTCTCACAAGAGAGTGTGTCAACATAACAGGCGAAACAGAGGAGAGAATCTGTGTTGATCTGCGCTTCCTTGCAACCTTCGATCAAGGAAAGCCAATCTGTATGAGATGGGTTGGTTTGGGAATCCTCCTCCAGATGAGGAGGCCATCACCTCGTCGACAGCGACTATACAGGACAAGATCAATGCTATTTACCTCCAGAATCGACCACGGGGGTGGTTCTCCTCCCAGTCTTCCATGAAAAAGAAGGATGACGACTACACGCTCGCACCCCATCAACTTCTCGTTACTACCCCTGAAGTTCTCAGGAAATCCATGTATGCCATTCGATTTGCCGTCTTTTCCGATTGTGTCAATGGAATGATCTTGCAACCCAATTACGCCATTATGGTATCACCAGATGCTCACGAAGAATCATTTCCCTCGACTGCACCCTTTGACTTCTCGTCGGCTACTTACTTTATTCCAATGGTAAGGATACTCAATCAAGAGGAACCATGAAAGAGGCATCCTATCATATCACTCACGCCATCAACCACAATCTTGGCTCTGACTATGTAGACTGCAATGTTGGGAATGGCAGTGGCATCTGCTGTAACGGGGCGATTATCAGACAAGATTGGTCGTAAACCCGTCATTCTCTTTTGTCTGTCGGCTAGCATGATTGGAAGTGCTGTCAAGTACTTTTTGCGGCACACCTTTTGGGGCTTTTGCATTGCCAACTTCTTCAATGGCCTCCTGAGTGGAAGTTTACCCGTTGCCTTGGCCTACGTATCTGATGTCTTTTCCTCAAAGGGTAAAAAGAGTAAAGAATTTGGGTACGTACACGCTGATGCAATGTCTCTTGATGTTTTGTTTGCCGTCAAACTGTTCAGTCATGATTTCAAGTTTGTGCATGGTTCCTTTCGGAAAAGTGTTGCCGATGATAGACTGCAAGCTCACTCTCCCGTGCTGCCAACTCAACTGTTTCTCGTAGTCTCGTGGTCGGATTCTGGGTCCTTGGTCAAAGTGTGGGCGGTATGATTGCCATTCTTATGGATGATCAGGGTCTTTTCGCACCTCTTTGGGTGGGTGTCGGCATCATGGGGCTCGCCAGTATCGTTAACTTTTTCTATCTCATTGAACCCGGTCAAATAAAGATTGACAAGTCCCTCATTGACGATGACTCAGGTGACGATGATGAAGACGACGAGAATGCACCAACAGAGGTGGATCGGAAAACAATGATTCATATTCTGATTGGTGCCTTCACCGATACAGTTGGTAGCAAGGCACTCTTTCCCATTTGTTTGTCGCCGCTAGCGTTTGAACAATTTTATCAAGATTTCGTCGATCGCGGCGAGGATCCAATCATGCCTCTGAATACCTACAAATGGCTGACAGTCCTGGTGGCGCTCATGGTAATCCCGTCCACGTTCATGACGCCAAAGGTGTTTGACAAGATTGGCCTGGCTGGTGGATGCGTAGCTGGAAACTTCTTTACTGGCGTCTTGACAATCATTTTATTGGTGATGGGGTCCATTGAACCTCCCACAAAGGCACTGTTTGGAGGCTTTGTCGCATGCATGTACTTGGGCTATCCCTTTACTGTCATGTCACAATTGGTACGTTTGACCAGAGTCGTCGTTGTTGTTTTCTAAACTGTATGTTCGTTTCTGGCAACTAACTCGTCATCAAAACACAAACAAACTACAGTCCACGAGTCCCATGTTGGATTTGATTGCTCCCGTAGATCAACGAGGGAATGTACAAGGCACGTACACGACCTTTTTAAACATTGGTAATGCGACGGCACCGTGGCTGTTGGGCCTCCTGGCAGATGGGGCCGGAACAAGCACAGCAATTTGGACTGGTATCGGTATAAGTTTCTTGGCGGCTCTCATTAACTTGCCATTGATTCGCAAAAAGAGATTCCGAGCGTCTGCCAAGAAAAAGGTAGATGACGACGACGACGACGCAACATTGGCCAGTATCGATGAAGAGGAGGTTGTTGCCAAATTACTTCAGGGAGAATTTGTTCCGGCCAAAGTACGTGACTATATTAACCGCAAACGAATGGAACGAAGTGAGGCCTTCTTGATACCTCATGCAGGGACCTTTGCTCAGGATGAGGCAAACCTTGGTTTACTAAAGACCGAAGCTAAGGAGGACATGACCTTTCTCCGAACACGCGCACGCAAGGTGCTTACAAATCTGCATGACCCGGAAGCAGCCAAGAAATTGCCAGAGTTCTTACAAGATTACAATGCATCCTACAGCATGGTGGATCCCAATGAGTTGGATGAGATCAACAAGGAACTGGGTGCATGGTTTGCAGATTATTTGGCGTTCGGAGGCTACAAGACGGTAATGTCTCCGGTAGCAATCAAGATGATTCTCCTACAGTCTTTCCCACCAGTTGCGCCCGCGAATGTGGGTGAAATGACGCTGGAGAACTTTGAGGAAATCTTTTTGGCCAATGAACGGCTCTACAATCGATTCCTTAGGGTCGAAGACGAGGAAGCTAAAGGACAGTGGAACCTCAGAAAATTGTTCGGATCAGGCTATATCATTAGGAAATTCTGGGGTTAGTTGGGGATTGACGAACTGTTTCCGTTGCTAATAGTTGATTTCAGTGGTGTCTACATGCCTCCTGCACACCCATTTCCATTTCCATTTCCAATTCTAAGGGCGCGTTTTCCCGTTGCCAATTGACCTTTGCCGTGGGCAGTGATTTCGGTCATGCCAAATATCTGCGCAACTCAAATCATCTACGTACTGGAGTAGTGGATCTGCCCTACGCATGTACATTATTGCCTGTGGCAATGGGCTAGCTAAATATGCCTAACCTGATTGCAGGCGATACACTTTTTACCCAAGTAGCCTTGATGTTGGATTGTAACAAGTCGTTCCTCCTGGTGGTTGGACCACTCCTCCAGTCGGAAAATATGGCCATGCGCACCTCTCTGACCGCTGTGGTAGGTACCTCTATGGCTCGGATTTATATGTACCTCAATGGTCAAAAGATACGTATGGACATATGGCATACCTCGATGGCTCGGATTTATGCGTACCTCAAGGGTCAAAAGATACGCACCTCCGTGGTCTAAAGATACGCACCTCTATGGCTCGGATTTATACGTACCAAAAGATACGCACCTCTGTGACGTCCGCACCTCGGATTTATACGCACCTCTGTGGTCCAGAAAGATCCGCACCAGAAAGATCCGCGCCTCTGTGGTCCAGAAAGATCCGCACCTCTGTGGTCCAGAAAGATCCGCACCTCTGTGGCTCGGCCAAGTACAGAGCTACTCTTGCAAGGATAGCTGCGTCGTTGTACAGTGTACTCTAACTACTAGAGCGAGCGAGTTAGTTTGTTGAGCAAAATCTAGTCTCTAATAAGTAGTAGCGATACGAGATACTGTACTGTAACAACATGGTACTGTACATGTACAGGTCGGAAACGAGAATATTGGCATTTTTGATTGATTGATTGATTCCTAATTCCCTGTCAAATTCAAATCTGAAATTCAAATGTTTTGGCGCCTTTGCAACGACAACAAAAGTCGAGTCGATCATCATCGCCATCATTGCGCTCTCCATGCAAGCGAAAGGAGAAGCTGTTGTTGACACTACTCCTTGATAATACACTGTCGCATTCTCATTTTAAAATAAATCAACAACCGCCATGGACTTGGCCAGTAAGGTAAGACAGACAGACTTGCTGTAAACGGACTATTGCATGTAAACGAAAAACGAACGTCGCCAACTAACTTGTCTTGATGATAGAGACTCTTATCGTCGAAGCATGCGACATTGTTTCAACGCATGAAGCAACAGCAGCAACAAAAGAACAAGTAGAAAAAGGATGTTCCCTCCACAAAAGGTCATTATCTTCCATCGATGCAGACCAAGTCACTTGAGCAAACAACAACGCGCATTGTTGGAATTATTTCCAACAGCCATCACCATCATGGACGAAGACGATGATGATGATGATTTCCACACTACACCAACTAGAGCAGGATGCTTATTCTT
>JAVCKV010218667.1:0-16255 GCA_032274145.1 Herpochondria borealis | reverse complement strand
TGAATATAATGGGAATGGTGCATTTACTCCTAAGAAAAAAACATATTATTAAAAATCGTTAATTCTAAACAAGTTCCTTTTGAGTTTAAGATAAAATCAGGAAATTGGTTAATTTTATAATTGACGATTCGGATAGATTCCTTTACCACAATCTTATTCAAGGTGTCGGGAAACGTTTTTAAATTCTTTGCAATGATCTCTATGCGATTGATCGACTCAATACCTTCAAATAGGTTTTCGGGCAATGCTGTCAAATCTCCATCATAATCACGGATAACAATTTGATCTTCACTTATCTTGATATAATCGTCGTAATTCATTTCCATAATTTCAGTTATCCAACAAGTTTATTGGCCTATTTGACGAATGATTTTAAGATGATGGTTGGTGTGTATTTCCATAAAACGCAAGGAATTCTTGAGATGTAGTGCTCCAAAATAAGGATGTTCCATGTACGATTTAGCTGGATAGTCAAAAACAGGCTCCAACCTGGTTCTTACTTTTTCTACCAAAACTCGTAATTCTGCTTCCGTCAATTCGGCTTCTTCTGGGCGAACTGCTTTAGGTGCTTTTGCTGATCCTTTTGGAATATATCCTGAAGAAAGAATCAATACCCGTTTAAAGTTGAACTTCCATTGGTATTCTTTTGGGTTGGATTTCCCCAAGGTCTTAATCATACTGTTTAGTACTTTTAAGGAATGTGCAATCTGCCAGCCTATTGTAGATTCAGAAAATTTGGAATCTTGTAACGCACGCTTATCGATCCAGCCTTCTAATTCATTGATTAATTTGTGTAATTTCATATGGATAATTCTTGATGAACATCCAAGCTACGCAAAATGTTTCTTTACAAAAAATTTGACCAAAGCGATTAAAAACAAACTTGTAAAAAGGAAACCAATACTCAACTTCATCCAATAACTTTCATCTAAAATGAATGCATACATCCCGTTATACGCCCAAAAAGTAGGAATGATGGAAAAAGCATAGGCGTAATCGGGCAAAAAGAACGCACAAAGTGGCAAACTCACTAGCAAGTTCAAGCCTTTGAACCAAGTCATGCCTTCCATTTTATTGTTCGCCAAACCTGCTACCAACAAAGCTAATACGGGCGCAAACAAGCCAAATAAAGCAGCAAATAGAAGCGTCCCAACAATAGATAAATTAGGATAGAGTGGCTGTGCCACCAAAATAAGAAAGGTTGTCACCGTAGATAACAAATAAGGTAATAACATTCTGTTCAACAAAAAACCTTCCTTAGATATGGGCAAAATGCCATAAACTTTTGCAACTTCTGTGTCTCGTTCATCCAAAAAAACAATACTATAAATAAAGCCATACATCGTAGATGCTTGGGTACAAGACATAATCACAATATAGATAATGTAATCTTGTGTCGCTGAATAATGCTGTTCTAAATAAGGACAAAAATAGCACACCAATAAAAGAACCAGTACTGGCATAATCAAAAAGACACGCAAGGAAGCATCTCGAAAAATGAGTTTAAAATCACTGAGTGCTATATTTAAAAATTGATTCATCTTTTTTCTGTTTTAAACATTTCTTTCTTGAATGACTAATTTTAGACACGCTGACGCATTCTGTTCATAAATACGGTATAAGCTCCCCAATACAACATCAAAATCCAGCCAATACAAGTTGAATAAGCCAATAAGCTTTCGGATAAATGGAGGCTACTTTCATACGAACCAATCAATAAATCTAAGGCTCCTTGAGTTGGAACAATAGCAAAGGCAGCAACATCAGTGAGTTCATAATAATTCAACAAAGGCAAACTCAATACCGCCATAACAGGGATAGACAAGAGCATATAGGTCAAAAATTCTGTCGTAAAGCTCACTAGAAAAACGCCAGCCAAACTAAATAAGATACAGATAAAAAACACCCCCATCGAGAAGTGCAAATAATGAAAAGAAAACCCTAATGCTGCCAAGCCCATTCCAAAAGAACAAGCCCATCCCAAAATGGACAAACTCAGGACACGAGCCAACAAGTAATGGTGTACATTCATTGGTGTGACAAAAAAAGCAGGCAAGACTTGTTGGTTTTTTTCCAAAATAACCGCCAAACCAAAAAAGATCAAGCCAATCAAACTCGGATCGTTATAAAGCAATAAGGTCAAGACCTTTTGCATGTATGGAAAATCCTTAAAAATAAAAAAGATGGCAGCATACAAAGCCGTTATAGCAACACTAATTCCAATTAGATTATTCCGTTGCAACAAGATAAATTGCCATTTCATTTGTTGGGCCAGTTGTTTAAAATTTTCCATGATTAGCCTTTTAAATATTTACCTGTGATTTTGATAAAAACTTCTTCCAAAGTAGCTTCCATCGTTTCTATCTTCATTAAATCATCTCGTTTGATCAAATTCAAAAACTGCGTATTCATTCCTATTCCTTCAACCTCAAACTCTTCCTTTTGTTGATCTTTTAGTGTTACCCGAATACACTTTTTACCATGTGCATGTTTCAAAACAGCTGGTTTTTCAGTAACCGCAATCTTACCATCCACAATAAATGAGACACGATCACAAAGTTCATCTGCCGTCGTCATATCATGCGTTGTAATAAAAATCGTTTTTCCTTGCGCCTTCAATTCTTTGATTAATTCTTTGATCTTGTGTGCATTAATAGGATCCAAACCAGATGTTGGTTCGTCAAAGAAGATAATATCAGGGTCGTGCATAATAGAACGAATGAAATTAAGGCGCATTTTCATTCCTTTGGAATACTCCTCTACTCGCTTGTCTATATGCGCTTCCATTCCTACCGCTTCAAAAAGCGTTTCCATGTCTTTGAGTTTTTCTTTAGGATAAAAGGCGCCAAAGAGTTCTAAGTTTTCACGAGCTGTTAATTTTAGATAGTGATTCGGCAGTTCAAATCCTACTCCGATTCTAGTATAATACTCTTTCCCTAATTGCCCTAATGGTTGACCATCAATCAAAATTTCGCCTTGATAGCCTGTTAGAATTTTATATAGAATTTTTTGTGTCGTACTCTTTCCTGCTCCTGATGGCCCTAAGAAACCAAATATTTCAGAATTATCAATCGAAAAATCAAGTCCCTCCAGTGCAAAACCACTTGACTTGGGATAGCTGTAACTAAGATTTTTTACCTGAATCATGACATTTTTATTTGTTTAAAGCTTTTTGTAAAAGGCTAATATACTGGTCAACCGCTTCCATTAAAGCGTCTTTTTGTAAGGCAAATAGCGGTGCTCCTGTTTCAAGGTTTTGATCAAAATTAATATCAAATCGAGCAGTCAAAAAATCACCAATCCCCATACTCACTGATACGATAAAATGAGCCATCGTGCCCGCAGGAATATCTGATCGAAAAAAGCCTTGGTCTATTTCAACTTGGAGCATCGCCGTAAAAATAGTAATTGCTTGTGCTTTCCATTCTTTCAAAAACCCTTGTAATTCCAAGGCATTCTCTTTCTCTCCAATCCTATATAGAAATTTACTTTCCAAAGGATATTCCATATCAAACTGAACACCACTCTCATACATGGCACGGTAATAAGCCCAAAAATCCAGATAATCGCCTCGATTCAACCCCATTACATAGCCCATTTTGATGCCTTCACAATGGGATTTCAAATAAAGATACAGGTCCAGTTTATTATCAAAGTATTGATAAACAGAGCCTTTAGCGATCTTAAGTTTTTTGACAACAACAGAGATAGATGCCTTGTCGTAATTTTTTGCAGCAAACTCCTCTAGAAAAGCATTGATAAAGGCTTCTTTTTTGGCTGTTGCTAATTTCTGAAACGTTTCTTTTGGCATTTTATTTAATTCATTTAAACACAAAAGTGACCGACCAGTCACAATAATAGTTTATTCTTTTATAAAAAGCAATTATTCGCTCTTATTGTTTTAGAAATTGGATTAGAAAGTTCTTGAATCATTCACCAGATTACTAGGTTTTTAATTAGAATTAAAAGAATAAAAATCAAGTTTATACCTCCTGTTTTTCACTCCAGCATACACATAAAAAAATCAGCCGTTGATGCACAAAAATTGTACATCAACGGCTGATCAAAAAATTACATCCCAGCTATCCTTTTTCTTAGTTTAAGTACGCAGCACAAAGTATAGCCAAAGGAACTAGTACTAACAAAACAAAAAACAAAGCTTTATTGTACTAAAACAAGGGTTTTTAATGTGTATTGCACAATAAACTGAAAATCTAACGATAGATTATTGTGGTTATTTCCTTAGAACCATTTACTTATATTATTCCCTTTTTTTTTTCCGTGTTCTCTATGACTTTTGCATTGACCTTAATCATTTTAACAGGATAGGCATTATCTTTTTGAGCCTTATAGCCCTTCTGCCCCCACTTTCCTAAATCACCACGCCACAAAACAACCTTGCTTTTCTTTTTCTTATGAACCAATTTAACAATAATATTGTCTTCACGATTGACAAATAATTTTTGTTTGAACTGGTCTTTTACTTT
This sequence comes from Herpochondria borealis, assembly GCA_032274145.1. Classification (NCBI taxonomy): domain Eukaryota; phylum Rhodophyta; class Florideophyceae; order Ceramiales; family Ceramiaceae; genus Herpochondria; species Herpochondria borealis. The sequence goes on along the minus strand of JAVCKV010218667.1, from coordinate 11,768 downwards.
ACCTGAAAAGTTTTTGACCAAAGGTTCTTTGACCAACACTTCTCCTCCTGCTTCAACAACATAGAACCAAGGCAACTCGTTTTTAACACTTGTATCTTGAAGAATTTTTTTGTCATAACGACAAGCACTAACTGCTATTTCAACATTGCGATTAAAGAGTTCTTTTGGAGCGGTCCATTTCCAATAAATACTATCACTCATACTAGTTTTATTCTGAAACAACACATGAGCTCGTACTTCGTAGGTAGAACCAGGAGAGGCATTACGATGCGGAAAAACGATATATAAACGTCCACTATCTTGTTTCAAAGAATAATCATTGGTGTTTGAATTAAAATAGCCATCCATCAAAAACCCGCTTGTTTTTTTGCCATCCTTCGTAACTTCCAACTCTAATTTTACTTTATTCAAAAAGAATTTCGGCACTTCCAATTTTAAATCTAATACTTGACCATAATTATCTGCGCGAAAGCGGCCTCCTGCGCTCACTAGTTCCAATGTAACATCACCTTTTCCAGCTTGACGAACCAACAAAGGCGTTGTTTTTTTAAAGATGTTAATCGCTACATCTGGAATTAGATCCATTTGCACCTTTAGTTTTTCTTTCGAAATACTTGCATAAGGGATAAAGTACTGCATCCGATCTGCTATACGTGGATTTTTTGTCAAATGCTCCGAGCCAACAGCAGTAGAAATACCATTACCAATAATATGATAGAACTGAAGGTTGGTTGGCGTCCCATCTTCATTCATAAATTTAACCCTTAATGGAAGATCTTTAGGGTCATTCAGCAATTCGTAATGCAAACTAATTTTAATCCCTCTAGTACCCTGATAAGCTACATTCTCCTCGACTTTCATTCCAGAATCAATCACTAAATCATCAAATACAATCGGAGAAAGTAAGGAGTGACGAGCAGCATTAATTTGTTGCTTGTCTTTCATTTCAAAATAAAACTCAACAGCGCGGCAATTATTATCCCAATTATAGAAAGGAATAAAATACTTAAGCCTCCCTTTTGTTTTCAAATCTATTTGAGTTCCTACTTCTGGTGTTTCTTCAATCGCATAAAATGGGCCGATATCCAAGCGAATTCCATTTTCAGTATAACCATAAAGATGGATCGCTGCCTGCTCTCCGATATAGGCTTTTGCTAAATCATACTCAACAGTAATAGCAACTCCTTTTTTATTTTTATACTTATAAGTAGGGTCGCTATAAATTGAAATAGCTTGTCGGGCTTGTGCACGTTGAGAATAAGAGAATTCTAAGTTTCGAATATCACCAAACATTTCTCCATAAAACTCATCGCTATAATCTCCAGAAGCACTAATCTTATCAAAAACACCTAATTTTTGATCCTTACTTCCATCTCTATCATAAAAAGACCAATACAACTGTTCTCCTTCTAAAAGGTGAAATTTCAATTTTTCAGGCTTCAAATCATAACTATTCGCATGAACACGACTTGTATAAATCGCTTTGCTCCCTCCATTGGACGTGAAAGTATAATAAGAATCTGGCAACCATTCTTTTGGATTGTTGCTTTCGTCGTATTGCTTTAGTTTCTGTTTAACAGCGCCTCCTTTGAGGTCAACTTCTACAATATAGCGTGTCGGTTGAAAGAAATTCACGTTCGTTTCATAGCGCATTAACCCTTTCAATTCAACTTTGAGCGCTATTTTTTGCTGAGCACCATTGAGTAAATTAATATCCCGATAAGGCAAAAAAACAAAAGCTTGTTTCAGCTCGCTTTCATTTGTAGACAATAACAAAATGGAGGTTTCATCTGCGTAGACTTTCATTCCATTTTTAAATAGACTGACAGAAGGTACCAGCGGTGCTAAATTAACTTTAGCACTTTTATACCGATAATTAAAGGATAATAGTAACCCTCTCGTTCCATGCTCTTGTTCCATGACATCTTCATCAACTTGAAAATTGACGACTTCAAAATCTGCGCTAAGTGATTGACTAAAAAGCACAATAGGAAAAAGAAATAAACTAATAGTATACAAAATATACTTCATACATTGTTTTTTGCTAGGGACTGTTCAATAATAATTTTAGCTCATTTTTTCTATTGCCTACTGATAATCAAATTTTAAAAAATACCGTACAAATAAGTAAAGTATCGATTATCAAAGTCTAAGAAAAAGAGGTTGGGGAGAATTTAGTAACTATTTCTAAAAAACCGAGAACTATTAACAATAAAGCCTTATTCAAAATTCATACTAAAGTGCACGAATCTAAATAATATTCTAAGAATAAACCGTTTTCACTTCATCCAAAATGGCTAGGACTCCAGCGGCATCTGGTGCCAAGACTAATTTTCCTCGATAACTCTTGATCCCTTGGAGGCCCCTAAAATAATTGGTATAGTGTCTGCGCATTTCCAAAACACCAAGCTTCTCTCCTTTCCAAGCAACAGATTTTTCCAAATGTTCTACAGCAGCAGCAATACGCTCAATAATAGTTGGAGGCGGAAGATGTTCTCCTGTTGCAAAAAAGTGCTTAATTTCTCTAAATATCCAAGGATTACCAATAGCTGCACGGCCAATCATGATACCATCAACACCATATCTTTCTCGGTATAATTTTGCTTTTTCTGGGCTATTAATGTCACCATTTCCAAAAATAGGAATATTGATCCGCGGATTTTCTTTAATCTTGCCAATTTTAGTCCAATCGGCTTCTCCTTTATACATTTGTTTACGGGTACGACCATGAATTGACAATGCCTGAATACCAACATCTTGTAAGCGTTCCGCTACATCTTCAATAAAAATCGTACTATCATCCCACCCCAAACGTGTTTTAACGGTAACTGGCTTATTGGTTGCTTTGACAACCGCCTCTGTTAATTTCACCATCCGTGGAATATCTTGCAAAATACCAGCTCCAGCCATCTTACAAACAACCTTTTTCACAGGACAACCAAAATTAATGTCGATCACTTCAGGATTTGCTTCTTCCACAATTTCTGTCGCGCGAATCATCGAATCCATGTTAGATCCAAAAATTTGAATGCCAATAGGGCGTTCGTAATCAAAAATATCTAATTTGATAACACTCTTAGTTGCATCACGAATCAAGCCTTCTACAGAAATGAATTCGGAATACATCATATCACAGCCTGCCTTCTTGCACAAAGCACGAAAAGGTGGATCACTCACATCTTCCATTGGTGCTAACAACAATGGAAATTTCCCTAACTCTATATCTCCGATTTTTACCATATTTTCTATATTTTCAATTAGAGCACAAAGATACAAAAAAATTAAAACAGTAGTCCCGTTTATCCTTTCATTTGAGCCGAAAGAATCTTTGTTCCTCTAAAATAAATAGCTTTACTGTAAAAAAACAAATAATTATATATTTATAATTATCATTATTACTCTAAAAAATGTCTTAATTCTAATAAAGGTCTCCCCAATTTTAATAATCAAGAAACAGTGTTCTACTATAAATTCAGAGTCCAATAGATAAGATCTAATTTACAAGCACCAAAATAAAACGCTAGATCTTCCCATAAAAAGAAAGCCCAATGCAGATACTGCATTGGGCTTTCTTACTAAAATATTCAATGTAGTTAGTTAACTACTCCACTAAATCAGAAGCTGGTTGAGTTGCATCTGTAATAATACGAGCAAGCATATCATTCAAGTATTCTACTCTATATTCACCAACAGTTGGTTCAATGTGACCATTTCCAACACCAGAGTGATCTGTCATAAAGACATAAGATCCATTTGTTGCTAGAGAGAAGAAACGCATTAAGAACTCCGTATCTTTGTCCATACCAGAAGATGCGATTGGAATCAAACGAACTCCTTTCTCAGATGCTTTTTGAATCGTTGCTTGCAAAGCTTTCAAAGAGGTATTGTCGTGGTGTGGAGGTGCATCCAACATCAAGAAAACAATACGAGTTCTAGCAGATGCAGACCATTGTTGTTGTAAAATAGCATCAGAAAGTGCTGCTTCTACTGCTTCAGGATAATCTCCACCACCATCAGCAGACTGTTTATTGATAAAGCTAATCGTTTGTCCAGTGTTTGCAGACAATTCAGAAGAACGAGTTACATACTCATCACCTTTATCTCTGTAAAATACAGAACCAATTTTAAGGGCCATTTCAGGCTGAATTGTTTTTACTTGATTTACAACATCTTCCAATTCTTTTTTCAAATAAGCAATTTCGTCTTCCATAGAGCCAGTTGCATCTACAACAAACATGACTTCTGCACGATTCTCAGGCAAAGCAGCTGTTGTTGGAAGTTGAAATTCATTCGTTCCTTTTACATAAGTATCAGGGCGAGTAATTTTATGTGTTGCACCATCATAACTAATAACGATGGAGTTGTTCAAATCTTTTTCTTCAGAAAATGGTTGAGCCCAAAGCTCTGCCGTTCCTGTATTATTCGTTTTAGAGGCCCAAAGAACATTTTTGTCTTTGTCCAACAATTGTACGGTACAATCCATTACAGGGTTACTTCCCTTATCCGTTACTTTGACAGAATAGCGTTGTGTTGGGAAAAATTGCCAGTAACTTTGGTATTCAAAAAACATTTCTTTTTGCATGAGTGATTGCCAAAAACCCCAATTATTGAGGTCATTCCATTCACCAGCGGTCAACGTTCCTGCTTCTGCATTCAAGTCATCTCCAGAAATAGCACCAGTATTGTCATTTCCAATAGCGATGTCACTATCACCATCACCACGAGCCACCATGTTGGTAATTTCGTAAGCATTTGTGATAGAATCGTCTGATGACAAGTCAGAACTAGAACAGCTAGCCATAGCAAAAAGAGCTATACCACAAGCAATGTATTGTATTTTTTTCATAAGGATATAAATGTTTATTTATGGGAAGGTGATTTCGAGTTTTCAATCACGTACCTAAATACACGAATAATTATAAGTAAGCGATAAAAATGGTTTTGCTAGTCCTCTATGACTAATACAAATGAAATGTTACCGTTTAGTTTAATTTTTTAAAAAAAACCTTTAAAAATTGAAACTTTTTTATTTTGCAACTATTTTATAACTATTTGCAACAAGGTAGTATTCTCAATACTCTATCTTTGTTTAGAACTTTTTGTTTATTACCGTTATCTAAAATTAATAAAAAATATTTAATTAAAGATCATATTTCAGCCAATTCTTTCTGTTATATTAGAATATAAAAAAAAGGGCCTGCTAGAAGGCATTATAAATATAGCTTACGAAGTACTTCTACCTATTTTTTCGGTGGAGACCCAATTCGTTCTCTGTCAGTTTTTTTTAATTATTTCTGTTTTTTGCCCTAAAACACTTAGCTTGACCTGCTATTTCATATACTTGGTATCGTATTTCGCATAGAGCAATCACCCTTAACTGTAAAACACTTGGAATTCAAACATTACGAAATTGTTCGCATCAAAACGAGTAAAAAAGATCGAGACTTAGAACCTCATCGTCACCTTTATTATGAACTCTTCTTTTTCTTTTCAGGAACAGGAGCCCATCTTATAGATTTCAAAGAGTTTGACATACAACCACCTAGTATTCAAATTGTTGCCCCTCACCAATTACATCAAGTCAAGCATTCTAAAGATTCTGAAGGTTTTGTTATAAAAATACAACCAATATTAGTTGGCGCTAACCCTTTGTTGAATAATTATTTCAATTTCATCCAATATAATCAGCATTTCAAGGCTGGTGTAAAAATGAGTGAGAGCGAAGGTCAACTGCTAAAGCATAGTTTTCTTTTCTTAGAGACCTATAATAATGAAAATTCTGACGATTCTCTATTTGCTCTACTATCAGCACTACATTTATATATATCTATTCTAAAGAAACATCAAAATATAAAGTCTGAGTCAGAAAGTAATCCCAACAACATCCATTTTACCAAATTCTTAAAGTTAATGGAAGCCAATTACTTGATCGAAAAAAATGCCGACTTCTATATACAACAGCTGTCTATATCGTTGCCAAAACTCAACAATATTGTTCGAGAAAGGACAGGAATGTCTGTCAAGAAGTTTTTGATTAATCGAGTTTTATTAGAAGCCAAACGCCAAATCATACACAGCTCTAAATCGGTCAAGGAAATTGCTTACAACTTAGAATTCTTGGAGCCTGCACATTTTAGTAATTTTTTCAAAAAACACCTTGGTTCTACACCTAGCAAATTTCGTAGTACTTTTTACGAAGAATAAATAATTTTATGCGCCCCCCTTTTTGCGTTTGATCATAGCAAAACCTCCCAAGGCAAGCAAGAGCACTCCAGCTACTAGCATCCAATGAGGTTTGTGTCACATACTCTACTATTAATCCTGATGGAGACACTTGTAAATTTACTAAATACGATAGTATTTTAGTACCAAGCTGTGAAGAAGATAAATGTTGTGGATTTGAGGTGAGAGATCCTAGTTAGATGGTGTTAGTGATGGGGCTTTACCTCTTCATATTCTTGCTCAACTCCGCATTCACTCCAATCACCCACAACAAAACAACTAAAAAAGTAATTTTTTGTATGAAGGGTAAGTACTCAATACCTTGGCCCGAATAATAAATGCAATTATTTAGTACCAACAAGATCAAGCCGCATAATCCAGAAACCTGATAGATCAACAAATCACTCCTATATATTTCTTTAATGATTCCTATGATGGCAAAAAATCCAAAAAAACTTGAAACTAGACTCATCAAATCGTGATATTGGGTAAACATCAAACTTGCAAAGACCATTGACAAAGCCCCTCCTACTTGTATCGTTCGTTTCCAAACTAGGCTTGTTGAATAGACTTCAGCAAATTGAACAAAAAATACAATCAAACTAAAACACAAGATCAGTATCGCGCCAATCGAAAAAGGTCTAGCAGGGTTTGGCTTTCCATTCATACCTCTTTCGTTCATCAAATGACACCAATAGTTGTGCATCCAATCAAAGCTCTCTGAGTTCAGATCTGCCTGTGATCCACCAGGATAAAGGGTCGAAGAATAGACATAGAGCAACGCAAAGAGGGTAATACCAATCCATGGAATTTTATTAAATATCCTAATCCTCGTTACTCGGTTCATCATTTGTTTTTTTAATATAAAACAGGAGCCACTCCTTGATTTAAGAAATGACTCCTGCCCATAAATTACTATTTAGATCCGTTAATTAGAACTTTCCATTCGTATTTTTCCATTCAGATTCTGCTGGAATAGGTGCAATAACATCCCAATGCTCCACTATTTTCCCATCTTCCATTCTAAACAAATCATAAAAAGCGGTGTGTTCTCCTTTGCCAAACTTACCTTCACTCATTGTTAGCACGAAGTTTCCTTGGCCCAACACTTTATGCAATTTTGTATATTCCATCACCAATCCATTCTCAGCAAAATATTTCATGGCTGCTCCAAAACCATCCAAACCATCTGCAACAGCAGGATTGTGTTGAACATAGTTCGTAGGATTAATGTAGGTCGTTAATTTATCCATTTCATGATTTAGCAAAACTTTTTCGATAAAGTCTTTAGCAACGTTCTTATTGGCTTCCGTTTTATCTAAATCGCTAAGTTCAGTAACGCCATCAAATTGAGTTCTGCCACTTGGATTAGGTTTTTGAACCTCTAATAAATTATCCCAATGCTCCACTATTTTCCCATCTTCAAATCGAAAAACATCAAAACCTGCTTTAGGTCCAAAAAAATCATATTCTGTATGTGTAAATACATAATCACCATCTTCAAAAGCACGAACTACATTTGCTTTAAAACCTTGTGGTGGTGCATGCTGCATCACTTGACCAAAACCAGCTAAACCATCAGCAACACCTAAATTATGTTGGATGTATTTATTTGGATTAATGTAAGAAATTGGCGTTTTGTCTCCTGTGTTAAAACTGTTTAACAGTGCAACTACTTGTTCTTTTTTTGTTAATTCCATTTTTGTTACTTCTTTTGGTTGAGAAACTTCTTTTGATTCTGAAACTGATTTTTCGTTTGCGCCACAACTGACCAGTATAGCAGCAAACATAAATAGGTTAAAAATTGAGATTAATTTCATCTTATAATGATTTCGTTAATATTGATAGCACAAAGATGACGCACTTTTCAGTTTAAGTAGATATCACAAAAAGCCCAAAGACTGTAAAAATGGGAAAGTTATCGAAACCGCTCTCTAAACGCTTCTGGAGTAAGGTTCGTTTTGCGTTTGAAATATTTATAAAAATTGGTTGTTTCTTCGAATCCAGCAGTATAAGCAACTTCTTTGACCGACAATTCGGTGTTAATGAGCAACCGTTTTATTTGTGTGGTACAAATATCATCTATAAATTCTTTCGCAGTTTTATGAACAATCGCTTGTGTTATGGTATTCAGTGTTTTGGTACTAAGGCCCATTTTCTGGGCATAATCCTTTACTTTTGTATATTCAGTTGCATTTTTTTCAACTAATTTTTGGAGTTCAATAAATTCACTAAGGTATTTTCGGTTGCTAATAATTTGATTATTGCCTGATTTAATTCGATACAGTTGTGTAATAAGAATATGCAATTCGCTTCTAATAATACCTAAAGAATAGACATCGTTTACCTTAAAGTATTCTTTTCTTATGCGTTCAATTAAACTAAACACATCCATCAACTGCTCTTCCGATAACTGTATTTTTGGAACACCCAAAAATTCATTAAACAATTGCATTGTTTTCAATACTTCTAAATGTTCAAGATAACTCACCAAGAAATCATCTGTAAACAGTAAGAGTGTTCCTTTTACCATGCTGCTATTATGAAATTTATGAATTTGATCCTTTCTTATCGTCAGCAAGGTTCCTTTTTTGTATTCATATTCTGTAAAATCAATCGTGTGCACTCCTTCTCCTTCTTCAATAAGAATGATCATATAAAAGTTAACCAAGTGCAATTGAGAAGGAGAATGATCTAGGTCTTGTCGACTAAACAAATCCTCCAACTTAATCACATCCAATTCAGCTTTAGGGTTTTGGCTATTTTCAAATTTTATTTGTACTGGATTTTTTATCATTTTTCTTTTAGATTATAGATCTTCTTTGATTTCCCCCTCAATATAAACAATCATTAAATTAAATGTTATATTTTTTCAACTTGGGTGGAAACTGATAAGATCCTCTTCCCATAAATCTATTCAAGACCAAAACAGGTTTTATTTTTTCGAACATTGGGCCACCTGTTTTTTCCTTTGAAAAAAATTGTAGTTCTTTACATACTACTATTACTATGAATCAAAATCTTTAGTTTTTGGTCTTTTTCAGTTTTAATCATTGATGATTCAATTTTAAAAGCCCATAAGCTCCACAAAATATAAATACTGCCTTTCAATATGACGTTTTGCCTGCTGTTACTTCTTAGCCTTCTTCTTAGTCCAAATCTTTCTGCTCAAAATGATCAACAGTACGAAAGCTTAAGCTACTCAGAATTAGATAGTCTTGTTATGGTTTCTTTTCAAACACTTGATCTTGACCAAGCGCTGCAATACATGTTTGCTGGAAGAAAAAAAGCGAAGGTTGAATTTGGAGAGCAAGATTCTATTTTTGCAGAATACACCAGTAATATTGGCTTTATTTACCAACATCAAAAGAAGTACGATAAATCTTTAGTCTTTTACATTCAAGCGCTAAATATTCGAAAAAAGGTTTTAGGCGAAGAACATCCTAGATATGCTATATCGCTCAATAATTTAGCTGTACTATATGAATCAACAGGAAAATACGAAGAAGCCTTCCCGCTTTATTTGCAAACTATTAAAATTAGGAAAAAAGTTTTAGGCGAAGAACATCCTAAAATCATTGCTTCTCTCAATAATTTAGGTGCACTACACAAAAAGGTCGGCAATTATAACAAAGCCCTTTCTCTTTTTATTCAAGCATTTGATCTTTGCAAAAAGGTTTTAGAAAAAGGAGATCGCGGATTTACAACAACGCTCAGTAATCTGAGTTACTTGTATGTCTTAATGGGGTATTATGACAAGGCCATCCCTTATTATTTAGAAATATTAAACATACGAGAAGAAAATTTAGGAAAGGAGCATCCTAAATACGCTAGTTCTTTGAACAACCTAGCTTCCTTACACAAAAGAAGAGGTGATTATGACAAAGCATTACCACTTTATCTTCAAAGTATTGATATTCAAGAAAAAATATTAGGGCCAGAACATCCTGACTTAGGCGTTTCACTCAATAATTTAGCCCTGCTATACGAAGTCCTTGGCGATTACGAAAAGGCACTCGCAATTTTTATTCGAAGTCTGAAAATTGATGAAAAAACCTTAGGAAAAGGGCATCCAGATTTAGCGATTTCTTTGAACAATTTAGCTGGAATCCATGAGAGCCTGAAAAATTACGACAAAGCACTACCACTTTATCTTAAAGCTAAAAAAATACGAGAAGCAACCATCAATACCAACAGTCCTCAATATGCTACCTCACTCAGCAACTTAGCGACGCTTTATAACAACATGAAAAAGTACGACTTAGCACTTCCTTACTTTATTCAAGCAAAAGATATTCGAGCCAAAACATTAGGAACAGAACATCCCAGATATAGCAAAACCCTCAATAACTTAAGCCAATTATATATAAATAGAGGCGACTATAAAAATGCTTGGAAAACTTTAAATGAAGCAATAACAAGCTGTTCTCAAGTACAAACCACCCTAGAAATTTCTCCTGAGTGGGCCACGCTTCTAAAAAACAGAACCTATGATTCAAACCTTCACCTTACAGCAATGATTGAAACGTTGAATCTTAGTTATGTTTTGCTTGAAAAAGATATCAGTAGTAGCGCTTCAATTGCAAAACGAATCGTTCTTGCAGACTTAGCAACCGTGTTTTTAGAAAGGCTAAGAAATAAGGTTGCTAATGAAAAAGACAAACTAAGAACACTATCTCAAAGCAGTTTTTGGTTAAAAAGAAGCCTTGACATGCTCCCCTCAGATCAACAGGTTCATAAAGCCTTCAACTTGGCCGATAAGAACAAGTCGGTCCTATTACTTCAATCGACACAATCAAAAAGTACTTATCGTTTGGGGTCTTTACCTGATTCTTTAATTTGGTTAGATAAAAAAAATCAACAAGCCCAAAGTCAATTACAGGCTAATCTTTTGGAAAAACGGGACGAAAAAGAAAAAGACAGCTTGCGACAGGAACTAAACACGCTAAATCAAACCATCGGAGCCTTTGAAAATATGATAAAGGATCAATTTCCTAAATATTACAAATTGAAATACGATCAACTGGAAACAAAAGTAGAAGACATTCAAAAAAGCTTAGATGAAAAAACAGCACTAATAGAATATGTTGTTGGAGACTCTGTCGTACATATCTTTTACATTGATCAACAAACGGTAGAATGGTCTAAGTCATTTGTACTCAACAAAAAATTAAATCAGCGCATTAAATCCTTGCATGGCGCTTTGAGTAATTATACTCAAATTACAAAAAACAATAAAGCCGCTTACAGTACTTACACGGAATATGCACATTGGTTTTATCAAAACCTGCTTCAACCTGTTTTAAAAAACAAAAAACAGATCAAAAATTTGATCCTTGTCCCTGATAGTGAATTAGGGCATTTGCCTTTTGAAATATTCCTTACAGAAGCACCCAAAAATCAAGATCGTTGGCGACAGCTGTCGGGGGAAGATCCCGACGAAGAACAATTAGCGGCCAAAATTGACATTTTAGAACACCGTTGCAATGTGAAAAAGGAACAGATTTTAGAAAAAGAATTGGTTTTGGAGGAAGTGACCAATTTGG
>JAVCKV010218556.1:0-16261 GCA_032274145.1 Herpochondria borealis | reverse complement strand
GGGTTGCGTGACTTTTGTGCAGACGGAAAATCTGAAAGAAAGATCAGATCGGCAAACCGAAGCAATATAATCGCCACGAACGCGTTGCGATATTTACGCCGCGGCATCGTCCTGGTCGTCATATATCTCTTGCAACTTGGCAATATGGTCGCGTTGATTTTTAAGGACCTTCGTAGCAGTTTTTTAAATAGTTCCACCATTAAATATGACACTTTCGCCTGTGCGTAAGAACTGCGCGGGCTTGCACTTTAAAGCCTTTGAAGATGCGTGTTACTTTGTAGCGAATGCATCGTTACCGACATTGAGGGTGTCATCCTTTTGAAGGCATAGAATACCTCGAGGCTCTGAAGAAGAGCGGGAAGGCGCAAGAGCTTTCAGCTTTTACAGAAGACATGGTCATGGACGGCCGGTTGAGTGCAAAGTTCGGGTCGCTGGTGCATATGGTATGTAACAAACCAGTGCATACCAGACTCTGGAAATCCGTACAAAGGAAGATCGATGCGGAGAAGGACACCAGGAGGGAAACAAAGTACTTCAGGTGGGCGAGCGAAGATATATTGCATGAGACGGGAGCGCGATTGGGTATAGGCTTGCGTGACGTCGCGAAGAAACAGTTTGAGTTTTTCATCTGACGCATGGGCGTGAAGTGTGATGCGCTGAGAATAGCGTTGCAAATTCGGCGCATTGGTTAGAAGACCGTGTCCGCGGTCGTTGAAGGCTTTCACTACGAGGCGTGACTTCGCAAAAGCGGATGGAATTCCCAAGTTTTCGACGACATCAAAAAATTTGGTGGAGTAGATACGGTGACCTTCAGCTGCAGATGCAGGGACGATAGTGAAAACGCCGTTGTCTACCAAACGGAAGAGGAGTAAAGTAGGCACGATGCCGTCGGGACCGACCGAATCGTTCGCACATTTCACGGCCATTTGTAGGAGACTATCATTATCGATGTCAGACGATTCTTGGCGGATGATAGTAACTGCACGACGCAAAGGCGAGTGATAGCGTTCCACGATAGACATCTAATGTGCCGCTTCGACAGGGATCGCCTTAGTCGTGATATGGAGCATGTCCGCGTTAGCCTGAAAGGCTCGGCCATGAAATTCTTGTCGGCATTATGGGCAAAGATATCGGGAGGAACGAGGTATACATCGATCCAACAAGCCCGGAGCGCACACCACAGTGATTCCGCGGAGACAGTAACTAACCATCGAGCGGCTTGAAAAGGAGTGGCCTCTTCGACGACGTGTAAGATCGGCTTCCCGGAGATGTAGAATATGTCGACATAGATGGTGTGGTTAAATTCGACTTCATCGCGAAGCGTGAACTGAAACCGTCAAGAGCGCTGGGAATTCTTCTGGCACAACTTTCAGTGTCGCTCAATGCGGTCCAGGGAGCGTCATGTGTCAGGTTTCACCTCGGATACGCGGCGCGCGGCGGAGAACGTTGATGAGCTTATCCACATGCGGGTGACCAAAACAGCGGTGCAGTCGTTGGAGTTCCGTCTGTGTGCAGTGCATCAAAATATAATCATTCCAATGTAGAAATGGGTGATCGCGAATGCGAGTGACTGTGCTGAATTCCCCACTGGTACCATGAATGAGGCTATTTTTTAGGCTTTTGAGATACATGCCGAGACGGTCCATGTCCGTTATAGATAGGAGCAGAGGGACTTCGGCTTCCAAAACATGTAACTCACATTGACGCCATAGCTAACCGACCGAGAAATTTACGGTCGCGATACCACGTGAATCGGTAGATCCGATGCCAAAATGGAAAATCGCGGCACGGGAGGTGTCGATCGCAGGTGGGCGTCCAGTTTCAGCACAGTACGCAATGTACTGCTTCTTTCCGCTGGTACTTCCTCGGGCCTCACCAGTGTCAATCATGAGCCCTTCGAACTTCTCGCTGTAGCAAGGCGGTATTGTGCGGGATAGGGCATGATTCACAGAGATTGTCTGTAAATTCCCAAGGTAAGCGGCTGGTTCATTTGTGTCTTTGGTGGTGGCAAAGTAGAGATGCGCGTCGTTGTTGTCTTCGATATGACTTTCATCAGTCGCTATACAGGGTAAGCCCTTCAGATGAATGACAACACCATCAAAAGCATCGGCGAGTTCAATTTCTTTATCGTTAGAGACATCTTCGCCAAGTTTCATCATGCACTGTTTGAGAACCTTTCTGTTTCGAAACGCTTTGAGGCGTTCCATGTTTGGGTGCTTGGTGGACCAACATCCCACTTTCTTGCGTACAATTCAACGGTGTTTTTCGAGATCGTGTGTCGGGCGAAACGGCTGGTTTCGGATGAGTCTTCTACCCACAAAAAGCATTTCAGGATCAACGGAGTCTGGGGAGGTCTTTTAGTTGACACACTAGTGGAGGACGTAAGGGAGCTGGCAAGAGATCCATGCAGGTCCAAAATTATTCCCTGCACGGTTGATGCAGGTTTTTGGTATTCCAGAAGGCATGATGCAACATCGCAAATAGCGTTGAGTAACTTGTCCCGAAGAAGCGTTTCATTTAGGTATTCTGTTGGTAAAGATGACTGAATATCAGTCAACTTGGTGATGAGAATTTCCAAGCAGTCGCTGGGCTATTTTCCAATGTTGATGACCATGATTCCTTTGAAGAAGGTAGAATCCCATTTACGCAGGAGAGCATGAGTTCGCGCAGGTGTCTGAAATCAAGCCTTTATACGGACGGCAAGAGTATCCAAGTCCAAGCTCTGCTTCGACAAAACGTCAAAGTAGTATTGACGTTCGCTGCCATACAACATAATGGAGAATGCGCGATAGCGATCTTCTTCATAGATGTCGGCTTTTCCGCATCTCTCCGTGAAGAGCATGACATTTTGTTCGACTTTAGTCTTTGGAAGTCGTCGAAAAAATATACCGGTATCGTTTCATCTCGCCATTGCAAATTTGTCTTTTATACGCTAAGGCGAATGTTAACGAACAGTTGTTTTTATTCTTCCGTTGCGTTCGCGGGAAGGCCACGTGAAAATCGTCGATCATTCGATTTGTCCGATACGTCGCTCATGTTCGTGAAAAGTTGGTGAGCTATCTGAGCTATCTGATCTGTGCGCTTAGGTCAGCGAGACTGATTAGTGTCGTTCGACTTTGTCGATTGGCTTGTAAACTCCCCAGTGCGGTCGTCTCCTTCTCAGGACGGTAGCTGTTTCGATAATCCGAGTGTTGTCTTTTGGTTGTTGTTGGTTCTTTTATTCTTATTCCTCCTTCGAACAGGTCGCGAACTATGAGAGTATTAACAGAGGCTGTAAGTACGCAACGTCGAAGGCATAAGACTACTGTAAACCAGGGTATTTCAGGTCGCTGCTTTTGCAGTCTCGTCGACAGCTTAAATGCAGATATTCTGACAGTACCAATGTACGAATTTTCAGTGGTGTTCTGACACACGCTGTGGTTGCACACCGATTTAAGACCATACAGTGGTATGCCATTACGTTTTACCTGGTGGTTGCACCATCTTCCATGCAACGGTGCACTACTGTATGCCCATACGGTGGTGCGCCATTGGACCATGCGTGGTAGCATACCGGCGTCCGCACAGCAACATTCTACCCCCATACAGTACTGATAAGCCACTTTGCAGCTGCAAGGTGGTAGGCGATGGTACTGTAGAGCTATACAGCACCACGCAAAAATGGAGAGGTGCTAGGAGCGCCCGGCCCAGGTTGACGGAATGGTACAACCCCTTCGCATCCCTCCTCAGCGACGCGAGGGATTTCAAACAACCAAAGGAATTATGGGAATCGGTCCATCTCCTTACAAGGGCTTAAGGCCAAACTCCAATTGGGTTTAAAACTAAGAAAATTGTCGTATCAAGCACTTTGTTACTTCTAGGTGTCTCAAAACTTACCACGCTTTCTGTTTGTTTCTATTAGCACGCGAAGAAGGATCATACCTGATTTGGTCGTTCTAAAGAAGAGGAGCGGTCCTACAGCGGTTCAGGTAATGGCTGGCGCTATCACAGCGTCGGTTGGAGACGTTCCGGTGTCTTTGGCCGCTTCTAATGGAGTGCATGTATTTTCTTCGATCTTGATATGGGCTTCTCCAACTATTTAGTACTAGCTCGCACCTTCTGCCGAGAAGACGGCAGAGCTCGAGGATAGGTAATGTGTAAAGTAAATGGGAGCGAACAAAATGACGCCGGCCCGCGCTTCGACGACTATAGATCGCATTTCCGGAGCCATTCTCGAGACGTGCGCATAGAGCACTGCATCTGCGTCCCCGTGATGTATCCTTCATGATGTGAAATGTATGAAAACGGCGGAGACGAAAGAATTGCCCATGGCCGTGCGGCTACAGATTCGGGATCGTCGCGGTGCTGCCGAGTCTTTGCGGTACGCTGTATGAAATCACCAAGCGGCGCCTGTGTTGTCGCAGAATTAGGAACGGCGCCAGTGGTCACATGGTATGCCGAAAAGAGCTGCGTGGACTAGCTGGGGAGAATTCGGCTTTTCGACTTCTCCGAAGTAGCAGGGTAGGGGCACTGGCGAGAAAACTAGTGACATGGGCCCTCCTTCAGACCGCGTAACCGCCTGGTACGGGGTTCGAGTTGATATTGTGGTGCTGGCGGGGCTGCCGAAGCTTTTCTTTCCATAATATCAAATATATATCGCATTCATAGCGAAGAAACGTTGCATAAAACCTCTAATGGTAGAATTATTGTAAATGTTGGCTCTCCTGTGGAGCACAGTCTGGGGTGGTCTGTGATAGTTTGCAATACTACACTGGCTAGCCCTATGTTTTTGCGCTGCTGTGCCAATGCAGTATTACATATTTTCCCGCTTCGGGCAGTGCACACATACGGCGGGGAAGGACAGATATTAGTATGTCTGCACTGCGGGGCGTACGTGGTATAAAGAAAGGACCTCACCTATTTTTTGGACTTTTTTATCTTATTTTCCCCGAATAGAAATGTTCACTGAAAAAATACGCTGGAAAAACGATTTACCAGAAAGGACGGATCATGACCGTGATGTTGATAGGCGCTTTCACCAAACCCTTTCGACCTGCAACTTGAGTCAGGTTTGAAGTCTATCTATTGCTCAAGATGAAGCATATACGAGAGTAAATTTTTATGAAAACCTAAGTACAACGCGCGTAGCTCTAAACTGTACGAGGGGCTATTGGGTGATGATCAACTATCCTTAACCCTCAGGGTTGCCGTAGTAAAAAGGCCTGTACAAGGGAAATGTGCAGATTCTATGTCTTTCCCTCCACCAAACATCATGGTTCGCTCGATCTGAACAGCTTCACAAATCTTTTCTTATGCGGCAACGCGAAAGCTATGCAAATATATGAGAACCGATGGCTGCAAACAAGATAACAATACAGAGAAAGAAAACCGAAACAGGCTAGAAGAAACCTAGAAACAATGTCAGTAACGATTTCAAGCAATAGCTGGCTCGGCAATGGTTCGAGGTGGGTAAAACGTACCATTCTGCTAGATAGAGAACGGGAACGGTGAACGGGGAACGGGGTGGGGGGATGGCTTCACCTCGCGGCCCAAATTAAGGCCCTCAGTCCACGCCCCCCATATTAAGAACAGGGAAATATCTCACAACCACCAGTCCACAGGGGTCGTCTGTAAGACTGCACTGGCAACCCCGGTGGTTTTGTACTGCTGTGTCGTTTGAATACTAACAACATTAATGAAAAAGAAGGGCTGGTGGCGGGTTGTGCCTTCAAAAACTGAAAATTTTCAAAACCCTACTTTGTCGAATCACTTGCTTGGAGGAAAGAAAGTCTTCTCGACAAGGTACTTCAATTTTCCTTAAACATAGAAAATGCTTAAATTATAATCACCATTGCTAGATTTGAGGGTTCATTTTTTTTCTACTTGTGTGGTACAATATACGGCTACCGCCCTGTCCCCAGGTCGGGTACGCCGTGCGCCGCGCCCTTCACATTTCATCTCCTTTCATCGTCTGACCCCAACGAGGCTGTCGTACCCGCACCACCTATGCATCAGATCCTCACGCTTCTAGTACTCATCTGCTTCGTGTCCTTCTTTGTCCATCCGCTGCTCGCGCAGCGGGAGGGCTTTAAACCGCCGCCATGGGCCAGCCACGCACTCTTCTGGGTCTCATCCGACGGCCCGATTCTTGCGCGCATGCTGCGCCAACCCGGCTTCAACGCCTCTGCCAACACGATCATCTCCTACATGTCCCACGTCGAGGACAACGTCATCTCTGCGCTACGGAACGGCGCAGCCCAGAACGCAAACCAGCGCTTCAAGCCCTGCATGATGCGCAACAAGCGCTACGGCTCGTCCATCGGCACCATCTTCGCTCACCGCGGCCTTCCCCATCCCATTTACGACTGCATTACCGACGTCACCGGCACACGTCTCCACGGCGACCGCGAACCGCTCTTCTCAAATCACCAAATCTTCCGAGCCGTCGCAAGTGTTAACGAGCTTGCCAACCGCGAAAGGATGTATATCCGAGATAAGGTCCTCTTCAAATGGCCGCCGCCTGCGGGCATCCTGTCGAACTGGTCCAGCCCGACCTCCGCCCCCGCCTTTCCTTGGGTGCGCTCAAACAAGCGCTGTCAAATTGCCAACGTCGGCTTCATCCGTGTGAACCATCTATGGTACTTCAACATCGGCGTCACCAACGCCGTCGGTACAACTGCGCTGCCGCACTGGGAGCGACAGAGGGTATTCGAAACCGTGCACATTGGCCTGCGTGGACAGAACGCCCATGCGCTGCTACAGCGCGTGCCGACCTATGACACGGATGAGCGCGACGGCCCGCCCATGGGCAACACGACGACTATATTCCGGCGCGGGCAAGGGCTCGCGCTCCCGTCAACGTTCTACCCGACGTTTCCAGAGGAGAACCCTGCGCTGATCGCCGCCTTCACCGCGGCCGACCTTCCAATCCGGCAGGTGAACGACGCGCTGTCCCCGTCCAGTCTGAGTATATTGTTTCTGCCGCTCGTGCTGAACGTAGTGCCCATCGCGCTGATCACTCATGTTGGCACACACGCATTGCTGGCCTATATACTGTTCAGTGATTTCTTAACCGTCGTCCCGCTCGCCATTAAAGGCACCGAGCTCATCGTGATCGGGACGCAGCGCTTCCGCGCAGTCACGGCGCGCGTCGAGAACGACATGAGCGGGATGCGCGGCGTCGCCGCGGCTGGTCAGCTGTGGACCGCCGAGTGTCGTGCGGAAATCGACACCTGTGCGTACGGGGTCGCGTTTGTGAGCGTGTCGCTCGTGGCCGTCTTTGTCGGTGTGTGGCTTGAGGTTTGGGCGAGACGGTTTGTAGCGAGACGCGGCCGAAGAAGAGAAGACATTAATGCGCTGTACTTGCGGATCGGGTCGGCCGAGACGTACGAGACGTATGAATTTGGCAAAGGCGGTCTGGACACACCGTCGCCGATGCTCTTATCCAAGCGGGCTTCTAGCAGCAGCTAATATTGTTGGATTTCTGGATAATGAAAATTAAATCTAAATTTTGACGGATTGTTTTTGGCGACGATACACGTACGTTATTTGAAGAGTGTTAGCTATTCATTTATGAAATACTCAATCTACGCGCACAGCGGCACGAGGTCGACAGGCCATTGGCGACGGACCGGTCGCATACGTTGCCCCGCTCTGAGGGACACTCTGTCCTGGGTGCGGGGTATATAACCGCGTTAGCGCAGGCGATCTTCTATTGACCACCGCACGCCTTTCTCTTATCCCACTTTCTTCTCACTTCACCCTTTCGACGTGCGTTTACTTTTCAAATTGTGCTAGTTTAAGTTTAGCCCAGTATTCTTTTTAGGGATGATTACCCTGTGTTGTAGCCCGCAGGCTCTTGTGGAACTCGTGGGTGGATATATCTAAAGCTAAAAGAAATATTTCAGGAAGTATTGCGATATATTACAGTCCGGTATCTACTCATGCCTTCGCTGCGGAAGGGGAGCCATCAAAGCAGCCGCCTTGTGTGCTTCACTTGTCGACCTTTGAAGTTCGTCACACTTTACTATTCAAAGCAGGAAACACATTTTTTTGAATTAAATTCATTACAGCTCGAAGGAATTTGATTATTTTAAGTCCAGTTAATTCAACACAACTATTTCTATTCCGCATACTTTTTATATACTTTTTATTGTACTATACAAGTTTGAACTTTTATTTTAAATATATCAATGCGCCTTCGCCAATCGATAAAATGAAATCGGATTTTTACAGTTTCTGTTAGTGTTTGACCTCATTACAGCTCCAACTTTGAGCTCCGTTTTTACTGACGAATAAAGGACTGTACAAATACAAAAAAATGAAGCTGATGCACTAAACGGAATAAAAAACTGCTTCATCGGAGCGAAAGGGATGAATAGGAGCCTTACAATTGTGTATGGTAGTTTTTGTTGTTCGTTCACGGGGTTCGGATAAAAATAATTGCCTGCAACACATTTTCATGAACGCACCCTTCATTGGGAATCGATTCTTAATAAGAAAAGGGGAATACCGAATACTGACCGCCAAAAAAAAGAGTTGCCAGAAGGTTTAACGGACAATTTTACACACACAGAAAGCGAACTATTTTTCAATAAGTATTTGCCAATTATTTACATTATTTGCAAACTTATTTGAAAGCATTTTTCACGTTTCAAACGACGGGCGAGTGTTTCTAGTGAACACGGATTTTAATGTCCCGAAGTAACTTACCATTCCTGACCTCTTTGATTTGAAAGAAAAAACGAAAAGTCTTGGAACACTTTTTGCCGTACATCCACTGGGCTCTTTGGTTGCTTTAAACGTGTCAATAATTGAGCCTGCGGCAGATAACGCAGTTGAAAAAGTTAAATCGACTCGTTCCGAGCCATGTAGCGCAAACGTAAAGGTGTTCACTTTTCCGAATTTCCTCAGAAAGAGAAGACTCTCAGCCAACTTGTGCTGCGCGTCGTTTAGGTGTTAGTCAATGGAACCAATCAGTCTGGAAGGTGGAAACAGTACTAGACAGTGAAGGTGTTCCAAAAATTTCGATCTCTTCAAAATTAACCCGGGCGGGAACGGAAATAATTTCTTTTTGTTGGCGGGATATTAATTATCAATGTCCCGACAAGAAAAAGTCCGGGCATTAGTTTCGAAGATAACACTAATAAAAGTGGAGCAAAAAACAAAGGAGGAATCATACCAATCATGGTATTTACGCTTATTAATTCTCGACAGGGATTGATTGTGTACAGAAATTCGGGCAAGTTGACAAATCAGCTAGTAAATCTGAAATACATTTAGAAATTGAGTCGGATAAGATGCAACAATTGCTGCATAGTACACTTGTATCTGTTAATCGTAATTAGCGCGGATACCCAAAGCATTAAAACAGTTCGTCCACCATCACATTCTCCCACTGGCCGGAAAGGATCGTGGTGGTGGCATCAAGACTTGTTGCAAACACGTCTGCAGTACTGCAAGAAGTCTAGTACGGTCTCCACAGATTTAGTGGGAGTACCAGACCACATGGCCACTACCTTCTTCTGCTCGCCAGAGGCAGTCCGCAGACGCACTTCGCGCGCCATCACTTTGCTACATCCAGTGGGCCTTTTCGGCGCTTCTTGTCCGCCCGCGCGTAGCCAGACGGACGAGTACTATGATTGTTTTGGGAAACGCGATAAAGCGACGAGTACAGTAGTTTGTGACGCATTAATTGAATCAAGAATTACTGCACTCGTCGCTTTTAGAAGCGGAAGTAACCGCGCCGTAAGGAAAACGATTCCTTGCGACGCAGTTATTTCTGCCTCTGCGGAGCAGTTAACGTGAAACCCCCGGAAGTAGAGGATCATAAATTCATGGCTAATTCGGAGAACCGATAGTTCCCTTAAATTAGAAGAAAGCTCTGGTTGCACCTAAAATGAGCGGTATTGAAGAAATTTTCCAGCAAGTGGTTTCTATGTGGGGTGAATTGAAGAAGATGAAAAGGATGAATTCTATTATGTCCAACCTGATTTTCGCGATGAGTGCTGAGATACTCTCACGCATGGACCAATGCCAGTGGCATCACTTCTGGTACTCGATGGAAAGCTGAAGGTGGTTTCCGTGTGAGTCATGAAAGATGATAGGTGTAGCACGAACCTGATTTCGCAGAGGCTGTTTGATTAGTATCCAGATCTTTCTCATGTGATGAAATCTAAGATGATCGTAAAACACTTAATATACGGATCTACAGCGTCGGTAAAACAAAAAGTGTTAATTCGTTGAGAAACGTTTCTAGGCATGTGATAGGCCAAACCCCTAATAATTTCTAGAAAGTGGCCTATTAGACTTCAGTCTAACGTATTGGAAAATTCCCTAGTATGTCAGGCTGAGAATTGCTAAGGAGTATGCTAGCTATGCGATGCCGAATGCAAAGCAAATGTTATTCAAGTTGCTAGAAAAACTGCTAAATTGTTAGGAAACTTTCTGGTATATTTGCACAGAGATGGTAGAGAAGTTCCTAGATTTCTAGGAAGTTTGCATAGAATATCTCACTAGATGTGCTAGAAAAACTGCTAGATTTCTAGAAAATTCCATAGCAGATTCTGATGAGAAGTGCTTGTCAAATTGGTAGATCGATAGATGACTAACTACATTGCAATATTTTTCCGACTTGCTAGGGCTATTTATCTGTTGCTATAGAATTACCGAGAACCTTCTCCTCAGGTGTTAGTTAAATTGTTAGGAGAAAGAGAACGAAAAGGGGCGGTAGTTGGAGCGTAAGTGCAGTCGTAAACGTACTTTTGTGTGAGGTATTCCAGTCCCATGCAATAGGGGGATCGGCTGCTGTAGCAGGAGCAGGATAGTGTCCAGGAAAATAACGTGGAGAGAGACGGAGAAATCGGTCACGGAAAAAGCAGACGTTAGTAGTGTGACAATTTCCACGACGTGTGTCGTCGAAACGCAAGCCGTCTTACCGTTCACGCGATCTAATTTTTTGCGCTTATTGTTGCAATGATCGCTAACCTGCACATGAGCGACGCGGTAGTTTCATGCACGCAAGTTCGTGTCTTGAAAAAGTTCGCGAAGTTCTTGAACTGGTTGTCCAGGACAACAACAAGAAAGAAAGAGAAAATATGTTCCGCACGATATTGCGGATCGGTAGATTAGTGGGGTGTTACAGAAATAGCTAACCAGTCATTAAATGGCTGGCAGTGTTTACTAGATTATACAATAATACCATGTTGCCGTAAATGGGTGCAGATACCCATGACCTAATTTGGTGTTCGAACCAAATTGGGAAACATCTGCTTCGGTACTGTAGTGTTTAAAAGGGATTGAAAAAGGCGGTTATCACCTATTGAGGTGCACCGAATTCGGTATCATTACGTAGTACGTCCGCCGATCCTTACAGTGCCAAGATGCAGCACCCCAACATGGAGAAGATAATTTATCGGCGGCAGGTGCTGTGAAATCTTGCACATTGTCGTATTTAGTTGTTTTTAACTTCACCCCTTACAATTATCACCTGAAAGGGACACTACGGTACGACTAATATATAGTAAATAAATTGTACTGTAAAGATATTTTGCGGTAGTACCACCGCGGCAGACGCTTTATATTTGAGTTTGATAACTGCCCATTGTTCCTCTGTTAGAAGACGCTAGTGGAGGAAAATCTGCGTTTTGCTTCTCAAGTCACGAGTTTATGTGTTCACTCACAAAGATCTCATCGCTCCTGGCTTCATCTACTTTTTACCTTGATATCTTGTTATATCCTTTCCGTTTAACAAAAAAGTACATCAAACTCCTGTTACAACATCTCTACGTTCTCAATGCCGTCCATGTTTACATCTCAATCACTCACGCGAACTTGTTGTAAAATCTATTCCATTCTGGTGTATTTATAAAAACTGCTCTTGCGTGGGCAGCTCTGCGCTCAATTTCAGCAACCACAGTACAATATGCAATGTACCCTGCGTTCCACCCCCACCGATGACACCTCATAATGAGAAC
Source organism: Herpochondria borealis (assembly GCA_032274145.1). Classification (NCBI taxonomy): domain Eukaryota; phylum Rhodophyta; class Florideophyceae; order Ceramiales; family Ceramiaceae; genus Herpochondria; species Herpochondria borealis. The sequence goes on along the minus strand of JAVCKV010218556.1, from coordinate 4,307 downwards.
TCGGAAGCACCAACCACCCCGTATGCCTGCACGTAATGGAAGCCTGGTTTTGAACGTAATTGCCACCAAAAATGCGGAGGAAAATTATCAGAGAAACGTTGGACACGACGTAGGACCCGGAGACAAAAATCACCATCATTCACATAGTCGTATATCTCACTGGACAAGCTATCGTCTTCCATGTCGACCGGAGAACCGTGAACAATCATAATCACGTTCGTGGCACCAAAATAGAAAAGATTTCTTCCATGACTTGTTTACATACCCGGTTAGGACGCTGTCCTTGGATTGAATGCGAGTCTTTGTCGGTGGAAATGGGACGTGGACGCTTTGGGCAGGAAATTCTGTGGAAGTTCAATTTTATAGCTGAGTTTTCACATAAGAACAGTGTTTAAAACGATACTTAAAGGCCATATATCGGATTCGAGTTTGTGTGGATGATGGAGAGAAATAGTGGGGAAGTTTTTAGAACAAGAAGTTTTTAGTACAAATATTGCGATGTCTTTCTTGGTAAAAAGGAGGACCGGTAATAGGAAATGGATAAAGCGTAGCGTTTTCCTGACAAGAGTAGAGCGTTTTATGGTAAGAAATAGACTTCTAACATGAACGGAAATACAGCACACATGTGCCTCCAAGAGTGTCTCCTGACATAGTATAAATGGACAATTCATTTAATTAAAAATTAAATGGTGCTGCATGGTGGTACTACCGCAACCATATGCTTGAAATGCACGTGCTGTGCAGTGTAAAAAGGATACTTTAAGGCGATTGTAATTTGACCCTTTTATAGGGTGTGGCTAAATGCACTTGAGTACGACGAAGTCCGAGATTCTACCGCACCGGCCGACCGCAAATCATTTTTCTCACTACCATTCTCCTCCACGAGAAAGTTAAAAATTACTTTTCCCGGACTTCGTCGCTGTCCGAGACGATTTCCGGGAACACTATGCACGTTTTCTTCAAAAACACAACGTATGCGACTAGTACTCGTTCCAAGTGCCGTCATGTTATGTTTTCTTATTTCATCCCAGACAAAATATCTTCTGGCAAGGCAGTTAAGTCATTTCCTGGCCCGTAGCGAGGGCTACTTTTCGAAAGGACGAAACTGCCTTTCCTGGGTCTCGATCTACGGGCTTCTATATTTTTCCATCAATGCCCCTTCTCCTGCATTTACAGTGCTATTTGGTTTCAAGTACCGCTCCTGCGGCGTCTCCCGCTGAAATATTCCTCCCTTTAGTTTCACTCGTGATTTAGTACCCTGTCCCCGTCCTAACAACCCAGCTTCGTGATGTATTATTTCATGCTTACAGTTACATATATGGGTAAATAAAGATCTACAACGGTAAAACGAAACTTTCTAGCGATTTTCTTCGAATATGTATGATGAACTGTACCTGGAGCGTTTTCCGTTTTAAAATCAAATAATTAAGTGATTATTGCGTACAAAGTAAGAACATATGGATTTCCTCGACACAATGCGCACATTTCAGATTTGAGAATTCTAACTTCTGCCTTTACCCTGCGTCTCTGTAACTTGAATTAATTATTTATCCGTTTCCTATGCACTTTTAGGCCCGCTTCCACAATTTCGTACGGCCCTAGTTGTGTTGCAGCCACTATTACATAGCTCACAACGTCGAAATCGTCATATTACGGCTGCGACGATGACCACTTTGGAAATTGCCGGCGGCGGTTCATTTTAAGATACCCTCTCGGTCCAGATTCACATACCGGTCTGGTTCCTGATCGTGAGCCTGGTTGTGGTTTTGCTCCTGCTCCTGCCCTTTTTCCTGCAGTTGCTTGCGCTCGTTCTCCACTCTCGTAATAAATACACCTACGGAAGCTTCCACTTCCGCTCCCACTCCAGGTACGGGTGGAACACCTGTTCCTACTCGTACTGACGCTTTTTATTCTGCTGTGAAAAATTAGTCGATCATTAAATGCAGCTGGATCAAGATGGTCAGTGCCTCTCCTCTCCTGCATCCGATTACTGTTCCTCATCCAGGTCATTCTCACATGCACACCCGTTTCCTCTCTAATTTCACTCTCCCCTACCTCCTGTTGTACATTGCGAGGTTGCACACCACTAATTCTGTCCCCTCTGCGGTGCAGAATTTACCGAAGCACTCATTGATCGTCCAATCCTCCCTTCTACCCTGAACACCCGCTTCCACGCCCACTTCCGTTCATACTCCCGTTACCGCTCCACCATCCGGTTCTGAGTTCTCTAAATTATTTCCTTTGCTGAAGCTCCCGCTCCCGCTCCCGCTCCCGCTTGACCCTGTCAGAGAGCAGGGAAGTTCACTGTCAAGCGATCTTTGCGAAAATGAGTGAAAAGGGAGGTTACTCGGGGTGTTAAGTTACGCTCTTTCCCCCACTCTATCCGCTGTACGTGCCAATTCCGCGCCGGATTCTGTTTCTGCAAGAAATCTCAATCCAAAAAATTTGTATGAAGAAAAAAATAAGTCACTCCGGCTTCGGCTTGCACCGCACATTCCGCATCGCGCGTTCCAACGAGCGGATCGGCCTGCAAAAAGTGGGTTGAGGTCTTGCCGCGGGCTAAAAGCGTCTATCTTGCTAATGAATTGTCTAGAAATTTGGCATGATAATGTTAATCTAATACCGATTGGTGTAGCATTATGTCTAGCACTTACTAGCAAATTCTGATAGGGAACATTCTAACAATCTAGCCGTTTTTCTTGCACATCCAGTGAGAAACTAGTGTCAAAACCTCCTGACAATCTTGCAGCAAAAATGCATATTTGCACAAAACGTACAAGACAGTCGTCTAGCCATCTAAAAAGTTCTCTAGCAACTGGACTAACACTTTCTGTACACAGGAAAAAGAATATACAGCGCAAAAAAACAGAGAAAATTTATAACTTCCATGCTATGGAAATGCCTAGCATATCATGTTGAAAATACTGCTAGGTATTGCAGAAGATCTGCTCGTTGATCTGGTACGATCGGTCCATTTGAGACGTTTTCCGAGAGATAATTATAACTACGATCTGCTGAGGTGACATAAGTCATTCAGATGGCTGAGTGGTATTAACACCCGGGCCAACCCGTTGGGTTGCGGGGTTTGAACCCTTCCGGTTGCAAAATGTGGGGAGATTCAATAAAACTACTCAAAATTTATGTTTGGACCCATCAGACTTATACGTTTCACTACAAAGCTGAACTCAGCTTGACTAAGGATATTTTATCAGAAAAACAATTAGAAAAATATGTAGGAGCTGCAGCGCTTCAAAGATCGGAGATCAGACGAACTTTCCGGCGGAGATTCGCCTGGTTGCGGGGCTACAACGCGAAAGAGAGTTTTTTTGTTGCTAAATGGTCGCATGAGAGAGATAATAATGTAATTGGACCCCAAAGCACTTTCTCCACGGAAATAATCAAATATTGTTGAAATTTTCAATTAAATTAAAATTAAAATTTACGGAAGTCGTACTCGTCAAAATATCTGCCGTTAAAAATGGAAAGAGTAACTCCAGACGGAGCGTGTCTTGATCCTCCATCCGCACTTCGCCGAGCGCACGCAGCACCGCCTCGCGTAACGCAACATCTTCCTACCACACCATGTCTACCGACAACACGATGATGGGCGTGTTCGACGTCGAGCTTGCCCAACAAGATGATCTCTTCGATATAACATTCCTCGCTATTCAAGACTTCGTCGCCGATCAAGACGATGAAGAACAACACGAAGCTGGCCCCTGCGCTCTGCAAGACGTGCGCGACGGCGACGGCGACCACAACAAGTGCGAGCATAACGACGCCACGAATGCACAGATGGACCTGCAAGCTATGCAGTGCATGAAAAAGCAGCTCCAGCTTTGCACGTGCTCGCTGATGTTCGACGTTCCCGGAATTGCAGACCACACGCGCGCGTTTGCAGCTATGTTAGAGCGTGACCGCGTCAATGCGGTACGTGCAATCATTTTTGCGCTTTCCACGGCTTCCGGAAAGGAGAACAGGCTTCGGGATATTCGAAGTCAACAATGGAAGAAAGTGCTTGTCGAGAACGATGGGGATAAATATGCTACTTTCGTGTACGCCATCCGCGGACAGCGCGTTTGTCGCGCAGTGTTCGCCGCCGCCGTACAGTTGAACCCGCGGACTATCTCGCAGTACGTCTTGGTTGTCTCGCAGGCAGAAAAGTTCGAGCTGATGGAGACCAAGATGCGAGAGCGAAAGAAGGTGTTGGTGTATGTCAGGTTGAACTATGAACAGGTCGTTATGGCTGTGCGTGTAGTTTGCATCTAATGCGTACACGATATTGTAGTGATTACATCTGACTATGG
>JAVCKV010218445.1:0-16261 GCA_032274145.1 Herpochondria borealis | reverse complement strand
GGGTTCCATGAAAAATTACGTGATTTAACCAAGCAATACGGCTCGCTACTTATCATAGACGAAACACACACTCAAGCTGGATACTTTGGTGGTTTTACCAATCGTTGGGGCCTAACGCCCGATATTGTATCGCTAGGTAAAAGCGTCGGTGGTGGCGTGCCTTTCGGTGCCTATGGTTTATCTCAAGAGTTAGGCGAAAAAGTGAGTGCGTCGCGAGTTGTTGAAACCGAGGGAAAACAAAACATCGCATTGGGCGGAACATTTTACGGCAACGCATTAAACACAGCTGCATCCCGCGCCGCATTGGAGCACGTGTTAAACGTAGAAGGTTATAAGCGTGTACAAACACTGGCAGCCAAGCTTGCCGATGGCATGGAAGAAGCGATAAAAAGCCGAGCCTATCCATGGACCGTTTTTCGGCTGGGTAATCGCACTGGCATCTGTCTTAATGAAAGCCTACCCAAAACCGGTGCTGAGGCGCGTGTTTGTATAGATCGTTATTTCAATCTGGCTATTCGTGCATTTATGGCGAATAGAGGTATTTGGGAACCAATATTTTTACACGGCCCTTCTATATCTTTTGCGCATGAAGAGCAAGATGTTAATACCTATCTGAATGCCTTTGGTGATCTGTTAGATGCCTTTCAAGCGATGAGAAACGATGTATAGAAACGTTAAATCGGTCACCGATATTTACAAGCCCTAATAGAATACAATCTTATGAAACCCTTGTTGATTATTCAGACATCCAGTTCATTTGATGATCTACCTTTGCTTTGTGAAAACCATGGTGACGAGGTCACATGGTTCAGCGATGCCTGTAATCTCTCAAAAGATCAAGTGCTTGCCGTGAAAGTATTTGTTGAAGAGCCATTGCCCGATCCTGATGAGATTCAAGCGATTATTATCACCGGTTCTGTGGATATGATCTCAGACAACCTCCCTTGGATAGAGCGAACATCTCAATGGCTAAAAGGGGCCATAGAAAAAAATATCCCCACTTTAGGAGTGTGCTTTGGCCATCAATTAATCGTACACACTCTCGGAGGCAGGGTAGGCCCTAACCCTAATGGTGCTGAATTTGGAACGGTGAATATAAATAAAACGATAGCGTCTGAAGAAGACGTCTTATTTAAAGATCTCCCCAGCACTTTTGCAATGCAATCATTCCATTTCGAATCTGCTCTTCAATTACCGACTGATGCTGTTGTACTTGCTGGAAACGAGATTGACCCATTTCATGCATTTCGCTATGGAAACAATGTTTGGGGCGTTCAGTTTCATCCGGAATTTGACAGAAAAATTATGATCTATGCTTATGATGTGTACGAAAAAGTTATTGAAGAAGCTGGCTCTAGTGTTAAAGAGTTACGCTTATCAACCGTAGATAACACCCACGGGACAAAATTTCTACGGCAGTTTTCCGAATTTGCTTTGCATGCTGGATAAACTCGCGGCCAGTCAAAATTTAACACATCTTAAGTACGTTTAAGTATTTAACAAATGCAGCTGCTGAGCCGCTTGGGCAGGACGTCAATGTATTACCACCACATGCTTTTGTATTTGCGCTAGGCAGCATACGGAAATTGGGAAACCAGTAATTCTTTTGCATCCCCTGATGTAAGCATTGAATTAGTCGAGTCGCAATTGCTGCTTAATGATCGTGCATTGGCACGAGTAATGTAACCGATAACAGTATCGTCCTGTAAAATTAAGTTACGAGTAACTGTTGCGACACAAAAACAATTACCAGATAAATGTTGTTTTGCAGAACAAGCCAATTGCTACTAGACCAAACGGTTTTATCATTTTTGGCGTGAAAATGACGAAGGTACAAAGGCGCAGCTGAAGGCTCAATAAATATTATTGACATAAGCTATTAGCGGCTCATAGCTAAACAGTTAGAGCTTAGCCCAGAAGCAGGGCGGACTATATACCCGCGTTTTATATGCCTTGATTCAGCGCGAGAATTTGCGATCGTCGATTGACCGCCCGTGTTAAACAGTACACCCACAAGTTGCAATCCAGATTCATCTGCTGAGAGGCTATTGCCTGCGGGTTTAGAAGTCTCACCACAGTATTGGAACGTGGTTTCAATACTGATGTCCACAGTACTCCCATATTGATTGCTTTGATCAAGCTCTATGGAAAGTTGCTCCGATATAGTATCCAGAACGGTGAGCTCTAGTATGTCCTCGTCACCACTGTTCAGCGTTTTTAGGGCCGACACCACCGTTGGGATAGACCATGCCGCATCGATGGCTGACTCAGAAGCTTCAAAAGTAATTGCCTTTTGCTGGGTATTTGAAGCTAAGCGCTCGCTCATTTGGCTACCTTTTAGTGCCGAAATGCCAAGCAACGTGCAAACCAAAAGCATGATCATGCTAATTGCTAGCACAGCCCCTTTCTGTTGGTGTTTGTTGTAGTTGGTTGGTTTCATGATTATCAGTTGGTCCTAACGCCCGAACCAAAAAACGGTAACAAGATTTTGATCAATTTCGGATTCCAGCTCTTTTCCCAAAAGAATTTGAATAGCATTTCCATCTTCTGTGAATACTGGTTGTGCAGAGTTTAAGATGCCATCTCCTGCAATGATGACTGATCGATTGTGGTGGGTTAGTAGCGTTTCGTCATTTTCTAGCTCTGCGTTATCATTAAACACTGGATTGCCAGTTGCAGCATCCATTGAGTAGAGTCGGGATTCTGTGGTGATCGATGTTTCGCAAACATTAGGATCTCCATTAAATACAGGCCTGAAAGTGGTTGCCAATAAAACTCCTTCAACAACCCTAATTCCAGCCAATACCATTTCTCCTGGAGCTAGTTTCAGAACCCACCCATCGGACGCGTCCAGTGTTTCTTTTGCACTTTGTCTGGCTGAGTCGGTGGATGAGCCAAGCTCAAAGCTAGTAATATCATAGAGGTCTGACGTAAGTAGGGTGTTGTTTGAGTTCGTGCGCGGACCAATGTCTACATCCCGGTCTTTGAACATGTACATGTAGTTTTGTACTGAGCCATTGAGTGGATTAGTGCGATCTCCAGACCCCACAGATATCGATAAGAACTTCTCTCCCCCCGATCTGATGAGCGACACACTCGGTGGATAAAAGAACGGTTGATATCCATTATCAGAAACGGAGGCAAGCCGACTAACTGTACTGGTTGTAGCGTTGCTCATGTCTGCAAGGTCAACTCTCCAGATTTGACCGCCAAGGTCGACTGCATAAATACGGTCCGCGAGTGAATCATCGTTGCTGTCAATTGCGGTTATGTCAGCCGGCATGGAATACTCCATGTCGTCTTCGGTTTTCCACAACAAAGAACCCGTCCGGTCCACAATGTAAATACCACCGCCCCCAGCGCGGACTGCATTATTTTTATCGTCAAGTGCAAGAGCGTCATACCCGCCAGTAAATGCCAGCACGCGTTGTGTGTCCTGTGCGCTAAAGGCAGTTGCAGCTATACCGGTATGAGCAACAGTAATAAGCGCAGGCTTAGACCAAGTTTGCATTAGGTCTTCGAAACCAGTTGTGACGCCTCCAGTAATTTGCCATTTAAATGCGGGTGATAGCGGGTCTGTAACATCCAGTGCAAAGTAGTGTTGGCCGCCTCGCCGCTGACCAAATACAAGCAAGACCGTGTCAGCATCGTTGACGATGCCATCCTTGTTGATATCATCATGCCAGCGTGTGATTTTTCCATCCAAACCATATATATGTGCCCCAGGGAACTGCTCGCCACCTAAAAGGGCTAGATTGGGCAGTAGTTCTTTCGGTACAAACCCCCAAAGTTCTTCACCACCCGTGGTCACACCATTTGTGATTGGATCGGTTGCATCTATCGCGTGCAATAGCCCTTGATTGGTTGCTGCGTACAAAACAGATTTACTTTCGTACCGCACTAATACAGGCTGAGAATGTAATGAATCCCCCATTGGGGCGTTTTGAAGCCAGTCAAGGGTAGTTGCTCTCTGTGTATCAGTGCCTACATTGAGATGGGCCGTAGTAATGTTTGTATTGGTGGTAACCAGTTCTTCGGAGAGTGTTCCGGACACCGGTTCAGTGCCTAGATGTGTGTAAAGTGTGCGTGATCCAGCGCTCACTATCTGTTCGTTAGCCCCACCTGCGAGCACATCTGGTCCATCGGGTGTTGCTGACCAAAAACTTTGTGCATTGGTTCTAAACGAAACATTGGAGCCCGATGTCGTTGTCGCTGCCAACCCTTGTGTGTCGGTGAGACCAGAGCTGTTTATAAAATATCCCTTTATATTTCCCTGCCAACTTCGGGCATCACTTGGAGCAAAAAGAGAGAAAAAAGCGCGATTATCGGATGAGAAAGATGCTCGATTGATATCAATGGATGCCTGCGCAAAGCTATCGCTAGTGGATACTGGTGGCAGCGTAATCTCTTCAATGACGCCATCTAGAAGGTTGAGAATCTTTGGTACATCGTTCTTCGCAGAGAATGAACCGGAAATAAGTCGTCTAGGGGATAAACCGCTGCCGTCAGGATCAGATTCATTGGCTTCAATTTCACCGGTAAAGCTGCCTCCAACTGATGCAATTGCGGCGGCTGCAGCCATGCCATCTGAGAATTTCTGTGCGTTGCTTAACACGGTAAATTGAGCTTCAATACCACCCGGCAAAACAGAGCCATTTTTAAGTGCGTCGTATTCGCCGAAACCGGGATAAACATCATCGGTGACATTATGATAAGCGACCAGTGATGTGCAGCACTCCACTCGATCACGAAGTGAATCTGTAAAAAATACGAACTGAACGACTTCCGCATCACTTATGTCCAGTGAACCTCCAGCTGCATATACGTTATCCAATCTCATAGCGGATAAAGAACCTGGCGTGTGATCCTGTATGTGATTGTAGTTTGGACTTCCATGTCCGAACTGTCTACTCCAGTTAGTGGCAACGGTTGGATCTTTTGTAAATGGAACGGAAACATCATATTCATGCTGAGCTTGACCATTAAAACCATCTGTCCCATATTGGACTACAGCCACTTCGGCTTCAGGCATTTTTTCGATGACGTACTCAATACTTGCATCAATGGTCTCTTTACTTTGAGTAAACTCTGCGCGCTGCATCGATCCTGAGTTGTCCACCACGAAAATGAATCGATACTCTCCTATATTTTCTGCTGGGCATGATCTGTTTTTGTATATGTCAATGTCTTCTGCGGCTGTCAGCGATGGCATGAGCGTTGTCAAAATCATTAGAACGCCTGAGAATAAAAATGTGACTGAGAAGTGTGCTGTGATATCGCCAAAGCCATTTTTCATTATGTGTTCACTAGTAAATATTAGACACTTGTAATAGCGGCTAGAATTCAGAGAGTTTTAGGCTGGCGCTTGTTATTTTCGTCAGATTTATAGGGGTAGTTATTTTTATAGCCCATATTGAGAGCCAGTGCAGGCTAGCGAAAACGGTTGTACCGCATAGCCGGTTTGGGCCCTAATTCATCTTTTTGGGTCATGCGTTGTCCGTATGACACCGTTCCTTTACAGAATAAATCACATTAATCAAGCTTTGCATCGCCTCCAACCTCAGACGGGTAGCTTGCCTAGTATGAATCGGATTGAGTGGTATAGATAGCTTTTCTGATGTCCGTTGGGTAGTTATAAATAACCGTTAACTTGTGCCAGTTGCTTGTCTACGACTTACTTGTCTGAGGATATTTCCCTTCACATTTCTTTCGAGTACTTTGATTTGCGGCAAGCTGCGAAAGCCTCAGTAGCATGTGTCACATTGAATTGGCATTTTAAGACATTCTCTATATTGCAAGCTTCTATCGCTGTTGACTTGGTAAGTGATTTGCTCAGCGATTATCAACAAACCTACACATGATCAATTACGTTGCATTATGTAACCTCAAGCAAGTGTTTTAACCTTAAGTTTGTTTTCCATATGCCGTCTACTGAGGTTGTACGAGAGGTATAAAAGCTAGCTTGTGAGTATTCATCTACCACGGGCGAGCGATTTTTTCCAAGTGGTTGCCAGTTAGTCTTGAATAGGCACGGTGGCAGCACACAGCATCCTCGCTATTTCTTGATTTAAGCATTATCGGAATTGCATATGAATGATAAAAAAGACAGTGTCTGTAACATCTCTCAGGAAAATCCGAATCGCAAATGTGCTCGATTATGGGCCCAGCGAGGACTTATACTGTTGTTTGGCGTGGTGTCGACCATGCCGACAAAACAGCTCTGGGCTGGAGAGCTTCCGCCTATTGTAGAGATCTACGATAGCACTGGCTCAGATCAACTTATCACGGCGCCAGCCAATGCTGTGGGTGCGATTTTTAAGATCTGGGGTGCTGGCGGCGGGCATGAAGTTGTTGGAAGTTTGCAAGCCGGAGTGGGGGGGTACACCGAAGCGAAATTCGACTCGACCATTGTAAGCGCTGGTACTCAGTTCACATTGATTGTTGGAGAGGGTGGTAATACTGATGACGGTAGACCAAACGAGGGAGTAGGTCTTCAAGAATCTGCTTATGGTTTTGGGTCATTGAGTGCCCATGATCAAGGTGGCGGACTGTCGGGTGTATTTAGCGGTACAGGTGCCGTTACAAGCACAGACCAAGCAAGGGCGCTGGCGATCGCGGGCGGCGGCGGCGGGTCTGAACATAGCGGTGGACCAGGCACAGGTACAATGGGAGGTAATGGAAACAGTGTATCTTCTGGTGGTCAAACTGGGAACTTTTTTGGCTCTAATGATGAAGATGGATCTGGTCTTTCAAATCCGCACATAGCTGGTGGCGGTGGCGGTTATGAGGGTGGTGGCAGGCTAGCCGCAGATGCAAATTATTCTCCCACCTACGGTAACGCATCACCAGCGACTGCGGGTGGAGCTGGTGGTTCAGGTTTCGTATCGGGAACCGCTGTCAGTTCCGCGATTCAATCAACTCCAGATGGCACCGCAGTGGTTCCACAATCTGGAGATGTAAATTACGGCAATGACGTTAATGGTAAGGCCGTCGGAATTGCGGGTACGAGCGGTAGCACTGGTGGCGGTGATGGACGAATTGTCGTCAGTTGGATTATTGACGGCGACCACGATGCTGATGGTATTCTCGATTCGGTCGATCTAGATGATGACAACGATGGCATTCTGGACACGGAAGAAGAAATTCTCCTAGCCACAGGAAACTCCTCAGGTAACGGTGATTTTTCCGATGAAGTCGCATTCTTTGTTTGGGATGGTGATTTCATTGATGGCGTTCATGTGGGTGATACTCAAACTCTCACCTTAGCCGATGGATCAGTCGTGACAGCTACTGTTACCGGTGTCGACGATGCAGTGCAAGCGAGTGAATATCGCCCAGCTGCTACCCCAACTTATGGCGGTGCTCCGATCGTGGGCGAATACGAAGCGCCTGCCATCGCGCTCTACGATATCGCTGACAATGCTTATTCAACGGTCGGATTTTCGTTCGCTTTCTCTGCAGTAGATGCATTGGGCAACGCCTTCGCACCTGATCTTTTCTGGGTTGAAGGTGAAGGGTCTGCTAACGGTGAGCGTTGGACTGCTGAAACAAACGGTTCAGTCTGGGAGATTGTAGAAAATATTAGACCTGTCAATACGCTTATTGAAGATGGGGTTGGGACTCAAACGTTGTGGTTCGAGAATACCGTTGGTGGAGCCAACGCTTATCGATCCAACCGAGTGTCGGAGTTGACAGTTGCCACATTAAGCAACTTTGGCGGCACCTCAGGTGGCCGCCAAGGATTTGTGATTGGAACTTTGCGAGCTGTGGATACTGATGGTGACGGTATCCCTAACAGCTGTGATCTTGACAGTGACAACGATGGCATCAGTGACCTTTATGAAAGTGGTGATGCCAATGGTATAGCGCTTGATACGAATGGTGATGGATTTGTTTCTCCGAGTGAATCATCCGACAGCGATCTGGATGGCTTAATGGATATTTTTGAAGACGGTAATCTGTCGAGCGATGCAGGTACTACCCCATTGCAATCAGATGGTGACGGTCTAGCAGACATTGTTGATCTTGACAGTGATGCGGATGGAATACCGGACACAGTCGAAGCTCGACCAACAGTTGGCTATCAGGTTAATGATGGTGATGTTAGTAATGATGATGCCGATGGCGATGGAATTATTGCCCTATTTGATTCGAATGATGCGACATCAGGTGATTTTGGTGGTACTCATCCAAATTTAAACGCACCGGTTAATACTGATGGTGATGCATTGCCAGATTATCTCGATGCCAATAGTGACGACGACGCTGAGACTGACATACAGGAAGGAGAGACCACGCTTGCGGGTGGTTCACCCATAAGTTCACTTCCGTCGTATGCTGATCCTGACGGTAGTATTGACGACCCATTGACTTCTGCTGGCGGCAGTGACTTTCTAGAGAACGATGATGCTGATGCGTTAGAAGTCGATTATAGATCAGACGCGTATGCACCGGTAGTTACCGCCGATACTGCAACTACAGCCACTGATATGGATGTGGCAATTGACCTTGCGGATAACATCACAGACGTGAATGGTAACGCTGATCTGAATACGATAGACCTTGATCCATCAACCCCAGGTATTGACAGCACTCTAACTACAACCGATGGGGTATGGAGTGTTGATACATTAGGTGTGATGACGTTTAATCCAAATGTGGGTTTTGAAGGTACTGCGACAATTCCTTATGCGGTTAGCGATACTACAGGTTACGTCTCGGGAACAGCGGATGTGTCGGTCACCGTAGCAGGTGCCACACCGGTTGCCACTAATGATGCAGCGAGTGTTGCAGCAGACACGGTTGCCTCGGTAGACTTAAGCGACAACGTGAGTGATGCGAACAACGATGTTGATGTGACGAGTATAGATTTGGACCCATCAACACCGGGTATACAAACCTCGCTAACTACTGCTGAAGGTGTTTGGGCTGTAGATTCAGCTGGTATGGTCACTTTCGACCCAGTGCCAACGTTTGAGGGTACAGCAACCATCGCGTATACCGTGGCAGACGACGACGGCAATGTGTCTGCTGCAGCCGATGTGTCGGTCACAGTCGCCGGTGCGATTCCAGTGGCTACTGCTGATGCCGCTAGTGTGCTAACAGATACCAACGCGATAGTTGATCTGTCTGACAATATCTCTGATGCTAACAACGATGAAGATATTAGTACGATTGATTTAGACCCATCTACTCCGGGTATACAGAATACATTAGCTTCGGCTGATGGCGATTGGTCTGTCGATGCTATGGGGTTGGTGACGTTTGATCCTAATCCGGCTTTTGAAGGTACAACAACAATTGCCTACACGGTTGAAGACGCGAACGGAAACATTTCGCTACCGGCGGACATTACGGTGACTGTTGGAAGTGCAACGCCAATTGCTGACAGTGAAATGGAAACCATTGTCCAAGACATGGCTGCGACGATCGATGTTTTAGCGGGGGACAACGACGCCAACGGCGATATTGATCCAGCTACGATCGATCTCGACCCAACAACACCTGGGATTCAAACTACTTTTAGTGTGCCGGGTGAAGGCAGTTATGAAGTGGTTGGAGGCCAAGTAGTTTTCACGCCTGCTACCGGTTTCTACGGCACATCAAGTATTGACTACACCGTCACTGATGCAATGGGTAATGTCTCTAACGTTGCAAACATTGACGTCACCATCTTGCTCGATACTGATGGCGATGGTGTTGCCGATGTTAATGACATTGACGACGACAATGATGGTATCCCTGATGTACAAGAAGGCACCAACGATACCGATGGTGACGGAATTATTGATAGCCTTGATAGCGATTCAGATAACGATGGTATCACCGATGCTATCGAAGCTGGTGGCAGCGATGTTGATGGTGATGGCATTATTGATGGCTTTACCGATGCGGATGGTGATGGTCTCGATGACAGCACAGGTGTTATGCCTCTTCCTGCAGCAGACACTGATGGTGATGGTCTACCAGATTATCAAGACCTCGATTCTGATAATGATGGCCTGACTGATATTGTTGAAGCTGGCGGTATCGATAGCAATAATGATGGACTGGTTGATGGCTTCATCGATACCGATGGTGACGGCCATGATGATGCGACCGCTATAGCGCCACTTCCACTGACTGACAGTGATAACGATGGTGTTGCAGATTATCATGACCTTGATTCCGATAACGATGGCATACCAGATGTTGCCGAAGCCGGTGGCTTGGATGCTGATGGTGATGGCGTCATAGACAACTTTACCGACACTAACAATGACGGCCTGGATGACGCGGTAGCAATAGCTCCTCTCCCAGCTGACGATTTTGATGGTGATGGTATTCCTGATCATCTAGATCTTGATTCGGACAATGACGGTATCACTGATGCGACCGAAGCTGGCGTTGCAGATACTGATGGCGACGGAATCGTAGATGGCTTTATCGATGCCGACAATAACGGTTTAGACGATGCGACTGAGGCAACTCCTGCTGTTATTGCTGATACAGACGGTGACGGTAATCCAGATTACTTAGATCTGGACTCTGACAACGATGGTTTAACGGATACGTTAGAAGCTGGTGGTGCAGACACCGATGGTGATGGCATTGTCGATAGCTTTACCGACGTCAATGGCGACGGACTTGATGATGAAACTGGAGCCGCTCCATTGCCAGTTGGTGATGATGATAGCGATGGCAATCCTGATCATTTAGACCTGGATTCTGATGGCGATGGCCTTGACGATATCTTTGAAGCTGGTGGTACTGACACAGACAGCGACGGGCTTGTTGATGGATTTATCGATGCCGATGGTGATGGTCTTGACGATGCCACTGCAGCGATTCCGCTAGCCGCTCCTGACTTTGATGGAGACGGTGTGCCAGATCATCTTGATGATGACAGCGACAACGATGGTATCCCTGATTCAGTTGAAGCTGCTAATGGGCCTGTCGACAGTGATGGTGACGGACAACCCGATCATCTTGATCTTGATAGCGACAACGACGGTATCAGTGATGTAGCTGAAGCCGGTGGTAGTGATGCTGATGGCGATGGCGTTGTCGATGGTTTTATCGATGCCGATGGCGACGGTATGGATGACTCTACCGAAGTTACTGCACTGCCAGTACCTGACACAGACGCTGACGGAATCCCCGATCATCTTGATCTTGATTCAGACAACGATGGTATCCCGGATGTAACTGAAGCCAGTGGTAGTGATACCGATGGTGACGGTGTTGTTGATGGTTTTATCGATGCTGATGGCGATGGACTTGATGACGCAGTAGCAACCAATCCATTACCTGCACCTGATACAGATGGTGATGGTGTTGCCGACCATCTTGATCTTGATTCAGACAACGATGGTATTCCTGATGTGACTGAAGCCGGTGGTAGCGATACTGATGGTGACGGTGTTGTCGATGGATTTACCGATGCTGATGGCGATGGACTTGATGACGAGGTAACCTTGGCTCCATTGCCAGTTGATGATAGCGATGGTGACGGTACACCGGATTACCAAGAGCTCGATTCTGATAACGATGGTATCCCTGATTCGTTAGAGGCAGGTAGTGACCCAACCAACCCTGTAGATACAGATGGTGATGGTACTCCTGATTATCTGGATGAAGATTCAGATGGTGATGGTATTCCTGATTCGGTAGAAGCAGGTAGTGACCCAACCAATCCAGTAGATACAGACGGTGACGGTACGCTAGACTTCTTGGAAGAAGATTCTGACAACGATGGTATTCCTGATTCGTTAGAAGCTGGTAGCGACCCAACCAATCCCATAGATACAGATGGTGACGGTACGCCTGACTTTTTAGAAGAAGATTCTGATAACGATGGTATCCCTGATTCGGTTGAAGCAGGCAGTGACCCAACCAATCCTGTAGATACAGACGGCGACGGTACGCCAGATTTCTTAGAAGAAGATTCTGATAACGATGGTATCCCTGATTCGGTTGAAGCAGGTAGCGACCCAACCAATCCTGTAGATACAGATGGTGACGGTACACCTGATTTCTTAGAAGAAGATTCTGACAATGATGGTATCCCCGATTCGATTGAAGCAGGCAGTGACCCAGCTAATCCAGTTGATAGTGACGATAATGGCATACCCGACTTTTTGGAACCACCGGCGTCAATCGTTACACCGACTGACAGTGATGGCGACGGTATTCTCGATTCGCTAGAAAGCTCTGGTGATACTGATGGTGACGGCGTGCCTGACTATTTAGATATAGATTCAGACAATGACGGTTTGCTTGACAGTAATGAAGCTGGTGACGTAGCTGCGTTACGTGATACTGATGGTGATGGTATTGCTGACTACATTGATCTAGATAGTGACAATGATGGTTTGACTGATACACTCGAAGCTGGCGGTGATGATGTGGACGGCGACGGAATCGTGGACAACTTCGTTGATGCTAATGGTGATGGTCACGATGATGGCGTAGGCATTGCACCATTACCTGACCAGGATTTTGATGGGGACGGCATTGTTGATCACCTAGATGTTGATAGTGACAACGATGGTTTGACTGACGTGTTTGAATCATCGGGCTCATCGGCCGATACGGATGGTAACGGTATTCTAGATAACATCGTTGATGTCAATGGTGATGGTTTGGCAGACAATGTTGAAATCAATGACCTGATTGATACCGATGACGATGGCTCAGCTAATCATCTTGATCTTGACAGTGATGGCGATAGCCAACTTGATATTGTTGAAGCTGGTGGTACCGATAGTGATGGTGATGGCCAAGTGGATGCTTGGGCTGACACAGATGGTGATGGCATTAGTGATGCAGTGGATGTTGATGTGGTCGGCGGTGCAGATATGGATAATGACGGTATTGCAGACTTTGCCGATGCCGACTTTTTAACAGATGCAGATACTGACGGCGATGGCATTGTTGATAAGTTTGATGATGACCCTTTTGGCAATGGTTTTATACCATTCACCAATAATGGTCAGCCATTGCTTGCCAGTGCATTGCCTGATGCGAACGGCAACAATATTCCAGATGTGCTGGAAGTTGAAGCTGCTGCAGCCAGCCCTGATGGGATTGTCCATACTGGCCTAGCAGCGCATGGTTGTTCTGTATCGTCTGATACTCGTGGCCAGTTAGACCCGATGCTACTGCTGTTATTGGCTGCATCTGGTTTGATGTTCTCCTCTCGTCGTAGTCGACGAGTTGGAGGGCGACGAACTCGTGTTGATGCGAAGTCTGCTAAAGTTCTCGAGGTAAATACAGATGTGTAGACTAACCATTAAACTAAAAACGCTCTCAACGATAAGTGTGATAACGATGTTGGGAGGTTGTTCCTTGGTGTCACAGCCTGTTAGTGATGCTGATTTGATTTCTCAAGGACAGTCAAAGCAAAAGCAGCGCTACACAAGCGATAGTTATGAAAATCGAATTGGTCGGCATATATATGCAGGGCTTGGCGTCGGTGCCAGCAGACTGGAGCCGAACACCAGCGAGGTTGCTGGCGTTGATGTTGACGATCGCGTCGAAGGTGCGGGTCAGGTTACGATCGGTATGGACTTGAGTCGACAGTTGTCACTTGAGCTTCATTCGGCTGATCTGGGTAGCGCAGGTTTGTCTGCTCCAAATGGTCTTCGATCTGGACGCATTAACTACCACGTGCACGGTGCTAGTGCGCTTCTATACGCAGGCAAGCATCGGCATAACTATCGTCGTCAAGGCTTGACTGGATATGGTCGTGTTGGTGTTGGCTTTCTCGAAAACAGCACTGTAGGTAACGTGAACTTTGTACAAGACAACGGTGCTCATTTGCTTATTGGTGCAGGGGTTGAATACATGACAAAGATCGGTCTCGGTTTGCGTGCAGAAGCTATTTCGTATGAAGAAGATATTAACTACGGACAATTGGCAATGGTCTATCGCACAGGTACACGTCGTACTAAGAGGCCGGTTGAAATAGTGAAAGTATCCGCTCCAGCTCCGGTTGTTGTACCCGCAGTAAAGGTGGTTGTTCCCGAGCCGTTACCGTTTGTAAAGGCCCACAATGTGTGTGAAGAGTTTGACGGG
Source organism: Herpochondria borealis (assembly GCA_032274145.1). NCBI lineage: Eukaryota > Rhodophyta > Florideophyceae > Ceramiales > Ceramiaceae > Herpochondria > Herpochondria borealis. Next base: position 2,203 of record JAVCKV010218445.1, on the reverse strand, counting down.
GTGCTTGAAGGAGTTAACTTTAAGAGTGATTCAGCGGAGCTAACAGGCGAGGGTATCCGCGCGCTCGATCAGGCCGCAAATAAGTTACGCCAATGTGATGACGTGCAATTGAGTATTTCTGCTCATACCGATAGTGTTGGTTCTGAAGTGTACAATCAAGGGTTGTCTGAGAGACGTGCTCAATCTGTATTGGACAATCTAAGTTCACGTGGAATTCAAAGATCGCGAATGAATGCGCAAGCTTATGGTGAGTCACAACCGATAGATACGAATAACACTCCAGAGGGTCGGTTGCGTAATCGTCGGGTTGAGGTTATAGCGCAGTAAGAAAAGAGTCCATATTGATGATCGTGTTGAATTCGTATACGAGTATTGAGTGTCTTCAGCTATGGCTGGTACATTAAAAGGCCATCCGGCAGGGGCCACTGCTGCCCCATAGTTACCTCTCACAGTGCGAACCTCAACTGAGGTTCGCACATTCTATGTCACTAAACACAGTACCGCTTGATAGCACGAAGAGTGCTTTTAACTTCATGTATTGCTTTGTACGCAGTTTTAACCGAAGTCGTGTAATGAAACTAAACCTATACTTCAAAGCTATGAATTATATTGTTTGCCAACATATACTTTTTCGAAAATATTTATCCTACCTTTGGAAAAATTGAACTGAGCGCTGCAGCCTCTCGAACTCGTAAGTGAAGTGAGTGCGCATCATTGGGCCTCAGTAGATTGTGACTCTAAGGCAAGTCTGCGCAAACAATCGCCCTTGATTTGCTTTACTTATCTCAATCGATTCACAACAAGGATAGAGATAGGAGAGGTCGAGGTGAATGTATTTTTGCATCGGTTTGGGGCAACCGTAGTAGCCTCCTAGGACGCGTTATTGATAACTATAGAAAGTAGAAAATGTCTCGTGACATGTGACAAAACTCACAGTCGTATTGGTCTTAATACGCGTTTCTGTTCTGCCATTCGTATTATGCTATGGGTTACGCCTACGCAGCACGATAGAGATGAACATGCCAATGCAATCAATAAAACGCCATTACTCCCAAATCCTGTTGGTTCTCCTACTTTCGTTCTGTGTGCAGTCGGCTTATGCCGAGCAGTTGCCCACGGTTATCGGTGCAAGCTACGATGGTGAGCAGATTTCATGGGATCCCTTGCTGGGTGCTACTGGATATAACATCTATCTGGAATTTGAATACATCGATACGGTTGTTGGCACGACTGCCTATGCGCCAAGTCAACTTGGTGAATATCGGATAGCAGCATTCGATAATGACGGACGCTTTAGTCCGTTGCAGGTAATCATTGCCGGTGTTTTGCCCACGACTAATATCGTTGAGGTAACCAGCTTGCCAAATGACGTGGTTATAGTCGATCCTCCCTTTGAAAATACTGAGCAATTGCCTCCGGTAACTGGCACTGAGTTTGACGGTGGCGTGATCACTTGGGATGCGCTTGTTGGTGCAACTGGATACAACGTTTATTTGGGATTAGCCTACATTGACACGGTGAGAGAGGGTACCAGCTTTACACCGGAAGCTTCGGGTGAGTTTCGTATTGTGGGGTTTGACGACGTTGGTCGGTTTAGTCCATTGTTTGTAATTGATGCAAATGTTGTGGACACTGCGAACTTTGTTGTTGTTGTTGGTCTTGATGATGAACCAACGGATGATAGTCCAACCGCGCCGCAGAACCTATCGATTCTCACGTACTCAGATACAGCCGCTGAATTATTTTGGGACCGACCATCATTGGATGAAAATGTGGTGCTCACGCAAATCTTTCGCGACGGTGTGTTGCTTGGCAGCACGCCTGGAACCAGTTTTCTTGATACAACTCGCACGAACAGATCAAGCACATTTCACCAATATGAGCTAATCGCTATCAATGCTGGTGGTGGTGTCTCATTGCCTGCTATTTTGAATCCAGGTGCGTTCGATGGCATAACAGAAGAAGAGGTGTTAGCCCTCATGCGAGGTGTTAGTGATGTGACCAACGATAATCCGCACGTGCGTTGGTTCGCAACTTTAAGAAACCTCACTACCGCTAATAACCCGCTCAATTTGCTATCAACAGAGTCATTGCTTAACGATGACAATATTCTGATTAATCGCAGTACCTACACTTGCGATGGTTTTTTTCCAGGTACGCTTATCATAGACGCCATCGATTCTCGCTTTGGCATTCACATTTT
>JAVCKV010218334.1:0-15772 GCA_032274145.1 Herpochondria borealis | reverse complement strand
GCTCCAAATAAAATGACTGCCGGCCATGCAGCCCCTGATGCAAAGAGCACAAGAAGTGATGCGAAAATGGCTGCCACTAAACCCATTTGAACAACGACGACAGCGGACAACCACTGCAATAGCAATACACCTAATGTCATAGACGATAAGATGCTCGCCAAGGGAAGCACTGTGGCTATTAAGTTGCGACCTTCAGGAGGCGCTAAACTCGGAATGACCGTCAGGAGAGCGACAAAGGTAAACGTATAGAACAGCCACCCCGTCGCTGGCGCTGAAATACTAGGAGAGCTCCACGCCTGTTTATGCAGTTGAACAATAGACGGTAAATTCAACGGCCCAATGACCCCTTTCGCTGCTTCGGCTTTTTGCGCGGGAACAACCCAAATGACGAGTAACAGAGTCAAAGCCATCAGCACACCATGCGTGAAGAACAACGTGTTTACGCCATACTTTGCCACTAGCGGTAATCCTATCCATGCGGTGAGTGCTATCGACACACCAAAGAATGAGCCCCACAGTGTCATCGCTGCCGAGCGCATCTGATCGCTACTGTGCAATGCGATAAGGGTAGGAGCTGCAACAACGATAGCTAAGTGCGCGAAGCCTTCAACGACTCGGCTGGCAAGCAACAGCGATATCGGTAGCCCTATCGATTGCAGCAACGAAACCAAAGAACCGAGAGTTAACCCGACAATCAAAAGCTTCTGAAACCCAATTTTCACCGCTAAAGAGCCTGCGAATAAACCCAATAACGCACCGACAAAACTGACTGACGAAACAAGCAGACCCAGCGTGACGCCTGCAGAGGGATACATCTGCGCAAGTTCTGGGAGCACTAAGACTATCTTTGCAAATTGTGCGGCTGCGCCAAGGCCTGCTAACCAAAGCACGAAGACAACAACAGGCGATGGATAATATGGCATCGTGCATTTTGCCGTACCGCGTAGCTTTAAGCCACCGATGGAAACACCAAAAGGACATACAACTGTCGTGAATGCCATTCAAGGCGAAGCATTTGAACGCATTCATGAACTGCTTGATTTGAGAGACATAACCTAGCTAGCCCCAACCCTTTAAGTTCGCTACACACCTATTTACCGATCGGGTAATTTTATCGAATGTAGACTCAAAGATACTCGATATTTACCGATCGGGTAATTCTATCGAATATGGACCCAGAGACACTCGATATTTACCGATCGGGATATTTGGTGTATATTTTGCTCCCTGATCACTAATTAATTCCCGAGCGGGACATTATGATTCGAATAGCGGACACAAACGACTTTGGCAGCGTTATTCGTAACGCCCGTAAGCAATTGAATTTGACTCAGCCACAGTTAGCGCTGGCAACGGGGGTGGGCGTTCGCTTTATCGTTGACCTAGAGGCCGGTAAGCCGACTGTTCAACTCGCCCTTGTGCTGCGAGTCTTAGATGCATTGGGAGGCCACGTGGAGCTTGCAGGTTTGCCTGAATTGCCAACGGAGAATAGCGTCGATAGTGAGCCGAGCCGTGCGCAATGATTAAACAACTGCAGGTCTATCTTTTTGATCGCCCCGTGGGCACGCTGATTCAAGATCAAGGCAAGCTCTCATTTCGTTATAGCCAGCAGTGGCTGAACAGTACTGCCCCTCAAGCACTGTCAAGCTCTCTGCCCTTACAGGCAGATGTTTTTGACGACAGCCATTGCAGGCCATTCTTCGCAGGCCTACTCCCTGAAGGAGAACTACGAAAACTGTTAACGAGGCAGTTTCAGCTTTCAGACGAAAACTCTTTTGGTTTACTCAATGAAATTGGTGGCGAATGCGCGGGTGCTGTAACTTTCTTGGAGCCAGGTCAAGCGCCTAGGGAAGCCGCTGCGAATACGGTTCACTGGCTCAGCGAAGAGGAGCTTGTAAACATACTCAATGATCTGCCAAAGCGCCCAATGCTGGCAGGCGATGACGGGCTTCGCCTGTCGTTAGCCGGTGCGCAAGACAAGCTACCGGTGGTCGTTGACAAGGGTCGCATCGGCCTTGCGATGAATGGTACGCCCAGCACACATATACTCAAGTCTGCCATTGCGGGTATGGACGATAGCGTGGTTAACGAACATTTCTGCCTACAGCTTGCCGCCGCATTAAAATTAGAAACAGCGCACTCATTAATCAACACAGCTGGCAACCATCGCTTCCTACTTGTTGAACGCTACGATCGTAAACACAGTAAAACTGGTCATGCAGAGCGTATTCATCAAGAGGATTTTTGTCAGGCTCTGGGCCGTGAATCGCAAATTAAATATCAAAGCGAAGGCGGCCCTAATATAGGCGATTGTTTCAGCTTGATTCGTGAAAAAACACGGCCCAGTGCGCCTTCTGTATTAAAATTCTTGGACGCTATAATGTTTAATGCACTCGTGGGCAACCACGATGCCCACGCCAAAAACTTTTCACTGCTCTATGGCGTTAACGGTACAACAATGGCACCGTTATACGACATCGTCTCAACCGCTGTCTACAATGAATTAACGTCTAAAATGGCGATGAAGATCGCAAGCCAGTACATGTTTAAAGGTGTGGCCTTAAGACATTGGGAACAGCTGGCTACTGATAATGGTCTGGCAGTGCCGCAGGTGTTAAAACGACTTACCGTCATAGCCAATCAATTGCCTAAGCTTGCCGTTAAACTGCACGAGCAATCAAATGATGTTGATTTTCAACAGCACGCAGTTGCCGAACGAATTGTTAATCTTATTAGCACTCGGTGTGCAATGACGCTGAGGCACTTAGCTCGGTAATCGCACCTTATCGAACGACCACACTATTTTCTAATGACCGATGTTCACCACGCAAGTGTGTACTGGTCTCCTGGCTAGCTCGTTCTCTAAGACGTGGAAATAGCGTGTGTTAACTGCGAAAAACGAAGCGCTTTGTCTCCAACAGAACTTCGTCGGCGTATCGAACGATTTATTGCTGGTGGCTAATGAACGTCTAAGCGCACAGAGTCGACGTTGTTATTACAATGTTGTATCAAACGCCCAAATATCGTTGTAATCTTTCGCCGTTATCGTTCGATAGTAGCTTAGCATCGACCGTTTCAGGATTCCGACCATGCTCTATAAAGGCCACTCTATCAGCCACAGCTAGCACCGCGTCAACCTGTTGTTCCACAAGTACGATGGCCACGTTTTCATCTTTCATTTTTACAATGACATCGCGTATTAAGCTAATCATTGACGGCTGTAAACCTTCGACAGGTTCGTCCAACAACAACACCTTTGGCTCAGTACATAATGCTCTTGCCATCGCCAACATTTGTTGTTCACCGCCTGATAACGTCTCTGCACGTTGCTTTAAACGCTCACGCAGCCGTGGGAAGAGTTCGAGCACTTTTTCACGAGTCGCATTACCTGACTTGGAGACCATCAAACCGATTTCCATGTTCTGCGCCACACTCATTTCTGTAAACAGACGACGTCCTTGCGGCACGTAGGCCACTCCGCGTTTGGGTACTTCGTGCGCATCAAGCCCACTGATACTTTCATTGTTTAACGTAATGTTGCCTGCGCGAAGAGGCAGTAAACCCATAATAGCTTTCAGGGTCGTGGTTTTTCCTGCGCCGTTTCTGCCAAGTAAGCACAGCACCTCACCAGACTCCACAGACAACGACACATCAAAGATGACCTGTGTTGAATCGTAAGCGACCTGTATGTCTTTAACGCTAAGCATTAGTCTGTTCCTAAATACGCAGCTTGCACGGTATTGTTTGCACGAATTTCAGCTGGCGTGCCCTCGGCTAGTATTTCGCCAAAATTTAAAACCGTAATGCGCTCGGCCGTTTCCATGACAACATCCATATTGTGTTCAATGATCAATATGGTTGTCTCTCCCGCCATCGATTTAATCAGCGTTTTAAAGGATTCAATTTCGCTTTCTGCTAACCCTTGTGTGGGTTCGTCGAGTATGAATAGCCGAGGCTCCTGCCCTAGTCCCATGGCAATCTCTAATAAACGCTGGTGCCCGTAGCTAAGATCACCAGCCAAACTATCAGCCCGATCTAATAAGTGAACTCTATCCAAGGCACGGGCTACGCGTTCTTTGGTTGAGGCTTTTGTGCTACCGGGTAGGCGGCGAACCGCTAAGGCCACATTTTCCATAACGGAGAGCTTGGAAAATATCGATGTAATTTGAAAGGTATAGGCCATTCCTAGCGCGATACGTTGATGTGCAGGCAACGCAGTGACATCTTGCCCGTCAAACATCACAGTACCCGCAGTTGATTCAATGCGGCCACACAGCATGCCAACAAATGTTGACTTACCAGCCCCATTGGGGCCTATGAGTGCTCGTATTTCACCGGCATTTAACGAAAAATCGACATTGTTGACTGCCTGCAAACCTGCATACTGTTTAGACAAGCCTTGGGTCGATAGCAATGTCATGGCAACCACCTAAAAAGACGTTTACGCACAATGCCCGCTAAGCCGTGCGGGGCAAAAACAGTCAACAGAATAAGCATAAACCCGGCTATAAGCATGTAAGCGCTTGTGTACTCACTGCTTATATCGATGAGATAGAACATGAATACAGTGCCTATCAGCGGGCCAATAGTTGTGCCTGCTCCTCCTAGCAATACCCAAAGCAACGGAAATATGGAGTATTGAACGGTGGCAAAGGTTGCTCCCACATACCCGAACAACAGAGCATAAGCCGCCCCCGAAGCACCGGAGATCGTTCCCGATATTAATACAGCTAACCACTTGTGACGCACGACATCATAGCCGAGCATTCGGGCTCTTTCTTCGTTTTCTCGAATGGCTATCAACGTGCGGCCAAATCGGGTTTGTACTAGCCACGCAATGAATATCAGCACAACAGCAAACAAAATAAACGCACTAAAGTATCGATTTGCAGGTGATGTTAAATCAATGCCCATGAACATGCGCTCAGCCTGCTTTATGACAATACCTTCGTCACCTCGGGTGTATTCACCAAACAGTAAAATAGTCAGGTACCCGGCTTGAGCAAACATCAAAGTGACGATCATGAACGCCACACCGGTTGTGCGAAGGGCTAATGCACCAATGACGGCTGACACGACAAGAGCGGCAATGAGTCCTGCCAACATAGCGGGAGCTGGAGTCGCGCCAAACCAGTGCATGGCTATACCTAAACCGTACATGCCCGCCGAAAAGAAAAGAGCATGCCCTAAGCTCAGTAAACCGGTGTAGCCAAAAAGGACGTTATAGCCCATAGCGTAAACAGCCAACACCATGATGCGCGCAAGGTTACCGCTGTGATACTCCGGCAGCACTGTGTACAGGCCAAACAATACGGCCAACAAAGTGACGTGCAAAATGGTTGAGCCAAGCGCTGAAGAACCGGATGGCAAAGAGGTGTTATCGCTCATGATGGGCGCTGCCCAAACAAGCCCTGTGGGCGAAAAATCAACACAAAGGCGACCAGCAGTGTGGCGAGTATTTTTGCCAATGTGGGCGAAAAGAAAACTGAAATTATACCGTCGCTCATACCGATCAACAGTGCTGCAACAACGGTCCCCAACACACTACCTAACCCACCAATAATAACAACGATGAATGACAACAAGAGCGGATCCCCACCCATCAAATAGTGAGCCTGTTGTATGGGCACAGTTAGCACCCCGCCAAGCGCTGCTAGCCCGGCACCTAACGCGAATACCCACGCGTACACTTTGTCTACAGGTATTGCATGCGCCAGCGCCATTTCACGATCTAGTTGAGTCGCACGCATAATCAAGCCGATACGTGTACGGGTCATCAACACCCACAATGCTAGCAAGATAACCACAGCTGCCACTATCACCGCTAGCTTGTAGGTCGTTGTGCCAAGGCCCCATGGCCATATCATTGCAAAACCTTCGGCACCATATTCAAACCAAGGCAAGGCAATGCGCTCATTGAAAGGCGCTTGCACAGGCCGGGCTTCAGGACCAAAGGTCATCAACGTTGCCTGCTGTACGACGTACAACAAACCAATAGTGGCAACGATGGTTCGCTCAGGGTCATAGTTGATACGACGCAAAACAAAGCGGTCTGCAATGGCTGCCAAAAGCCCCGTCAGCAATGGAGCCATAATCAATGCAACCACAAATGCAACGGCTGGGTGACCGCCAACAAGGGTTGCAATCCACCAAGCCAATACGGCCCCGAGCATAAAAAATTCACCGTGTGCGACGTTAACGACACGCATGATGCCAAACACAATGCTTAAGCCGACAGCGGTCAATGCCAACACAGCAGCAGTGATCGCGCCTTCAAGCATCGCAAGGAATAGGTGTGGACCAAAATCCATACGAAACAGACCGTTTGATTAAACGTAGAGAGATAGGAGGATGACGCGAGAGGCTAGGCTCGCGTCATCAGGTACAACCCGCATAACGAAGTTGACGTTAGAAGGATTCTGCGGTGTAGTCGACTTCATCTTCATACAAGGTGTCTTCAATAGACGTTGTATGTGCCAGCACCAATTTACCGTCTGTAACCTTGGAGATATACTGATGCCCAAAGGTCTGATGCGTTTTGCCGTTGAATCGTTTAGCCCCTTGTGGATGCTCTGCGGAATGAGGCATGTCGGTCATCGCCTCAACAGCCTCAATAAGCTTGGACCTATCTTGTGGACCCTTATAGTCCGCAGCTTCCATTCCAGCCTTGACGATATACAACGTTTCCCAGCAACCAAACATGTGTGCATAGGTTGAAACGTCCTTAGAATCTGATACTGATGCGCCGTTAGCATCAACACCCACTGCATCACGATAGATAGCATCGAACTCAGATTGGTCTTCTTGAGCGTAGCGCGGGTTACCTTCCCAGAAGTAGGTGTCTTCTAAATACTCTAAGCCTGGACTGGACATGTCGACCGCCTCAAGGCTATCGATAAACCCGAATATCTGAGGTTTACTTGGGCCAAAAAACTCGCCCATCTCCTTAACAAACGTTAGCACTGCAGGCCCTACCATGACGTGGTAGATGACCTCGGTGTCACGTGGTATTTTCGGAAAGTACTTAGTGAAGGAAGTTTCAGTAGGCGGGATAGCAATCTTTTCGAGAATAGTACCGCCCTGCTTCTCAAAGGCTGCGCTGAAATAATCGCGATGATCATGACCAAATGCAAAATCTGGATAGATCATGGTGACCTTCTTACCTAGGTTTTCCGCAATGAACGGCCCCATTGCCTCTACCTGACTTTTCACATCCGTTATACCCGGTTGCAAGGTATAGCGATTCAGGTTGCCACTGGCCACATGATGGCCTTCAGAGACAACAAAATAGGGCAACTTAAGCTCTCCGGCTCTTGGCGCCGAGCCCATAACCACATGGCTAAATAACGTACCGAAGGCAATATCGCATTTATGCTGACTAGAAAATTTCTCAAGTACCTCAGCACCGCGCTTAGGATCGGTGCCATCGTCTTCGGCGATGATTTCAATGGGACGTCCGTTTATGCCACCCGCATCGTTAATGCGTTTGACTGCGGCCGTGGTAGTTCGATCATACCAACGACCATAAGCAGCTCCAATGCCTGTTCGATGCACCTGAAAGCCAATACGTATGGGCTCAGAACTCATAGCCTGAGAGTGGCCCATCAGCCCTGGCAACGTGCCACCAGCGGCGGCTGCACCGGCTCCAACCGCTAATGTCTTAAGTGCTTGGCGCCGAGAAAATGGAGTCAGTATTTTGGGTGTTTCAGTCATCAGTTAAATCTCCTGTTGCTATGCCAGCCGCGCTCTGGTTAAGCGCAGATAGTGGCCACTTCCAATCGGATACCGCCTAATTTCACCCCTGAGGGTACCACCAAGCGCGCTTACACGAAAACGTCAATGTTGTGGATCTATGCCCCTCGAGGTGATGCCAATAGCCAGAGCCCTAAGAAGGTGTAAAAAATCATGAAAATTGCCAAAGGAATTTGACTCACGATGGCGGCTCTTGATTGCCCCCAAAGCCTTACAGCAAATGCATGCGTTAGCATTACCGACAGCAAATGCCCCAATACTACGGTACCTGCTTGAGTCAACCAGATGATCTGGACTGTGTGGTGGGTATTGAAGAACCCTGTGGTCACGTAGAAAGTGCCTAAACCCAGTAGGTCTGCCCCTGTGTGCATAGGATCACTGGCAACAGCGAGGGCGTACTGCACATTCACCATAAAAGCGGTTACGAAATGTGCAATATGATACGCAAACGCGATGGGCAAAACACCGACAGCAAGCACACTGAATGCTTGCTTGAAAGACACGTCAACAGAGGATTCTAACCGGCTGACCAACCACACCCCGAGGCCAACACAACTCCCAAACACCAGCACAAGCAAAACATTAGCAGCCAATAGACCCAATACCGTTTGCGCGAACACAACTGATCTCCCTGGGAATTCCAAAGGGTTAATACCGATGTTGCCTAACCACCAGAAGGTTTCGTTTAAACCATCGAAGCTTCCGCTGGCCAACATGACCAATACGAATACAGCAGCTGATACGCTTGGGGATTTGTATTCACCAGCGTTATTACTCTGCACGCCCCATTGATACGCTCGCCATGACGGCAACCCCACATGCAAGGCACTTTGCTTGTCTTCTTGTACTACTTTAAACGGCGCAAGCAATGCGTAAAATCTCAACAGCATGGAGAAGCACTCGCACCGGCTTAGCCATACCTGTGCACCGAAGACGAGCATGCCTATCAAGGTAAACACGTAGTAGCCCATGACGAACACAGCTAGTCGGTCGGGATCGTCTGGTGCCAAGTCTGCTAACGCGAACCCCATGATGGCTAAGAACAACAAGATGCCTGGCCACTTGCCCAATGAGTCAGGTAAGTGGCGTTTGTCTATCGGCAAAATTGAACGAAGTAATGCTTCGGCACCGGTCCAAGGATTGACCCAACGCCACAAATCACCAATAAGACCTTGGAGTGTGACAAACCCGATCCACCAAATTGTCCAAATAAACAACGGCAGAGGATTGGACAACGGATCGCGGGAACCCGCAATACCGGTATAGAGAAGAACGATCAACAAGCAAAGTGATGCCAGGCTTGTTATTACGCACAACCGTCCAGATGGTATGGCCTTAAGTAGGCGAACATGAGTGAATATTCTGCTCGACTTTTCCGTCGACACAAAAGCTAACATGACGACGGTTAAAGCGACGGCCGCAACACCACCAGCGATATACGCTTTAGTGGGTAGAAGTAATACAAAACCTTGCTCCGATACATGGGCTAGTACAGGCATTGCCCAGAAAAAAGCGACGGATAACAATAAAATAGTCTTTGAACGCATACCTCTATTCTTACACGAATGTACAGGCAAGACCAAAACGCTACTTGCGATCTGTTGATGCCTATTGCATGTCGAGGATGTCTCGCATTATCGAAAAGGTTTTCTTCGTGTGCTTACCAAACAGCCAATTACCAGCCCCCTCCACCGCATGAACGTAATAGTGAGCATTCTCAGACGCCAATTTTTCTATCTCTGAAATTGGCATTAGCTCGTCTTCCATTCCATGTATAAAATGAATTTTTGTGTATTGGGTATCGTCATGCAGAGGACTCCAATCAGCTATTGCTTGCAAGTGCAAATCGTGTGCAATTGAACTAGCTGAAAACCGTAATCGATGTTGCATCGCCATCAGCTGCTTTGGGTCTGAAAATAATTCATCGATGACATCATTGTCTGCCTTGCCATTGTTATTAGATTCTTGAATCACTTTTTTTAAATGGCCGGGCTCATCCAATTTTTCTAATAGAAACGAGATCGTCGCTGTTAATATATTTTTATGATTGACTGCAATTTTATGCAAATCTCGTTTAAACAGTGAATGAGACTTCTTCTCTGTTGGGGATTTGTAGCAAGCCCCAAAGAACACAATGTCTTTTACTTTTCCCGGGCGGTACTCTAAATATTTTATTGCATAGAGACTACCGCTGAGCAAACCTATGATCGACACATTTTTTTCTGGAACCAACGATACGGCCAAATCAATACCTTCTAGCGCATGAGTGGTTTGCTGCTCCGTCGTATAAAACTTGTCGCGTGGACCAATGGCACCATGGCGAAGCGGAAATACTAGGCGTATTCCGCACCGATATATTTCAGCTATTTCGTCTTCACTGAAGTTGATCAAACCAAGATGATGAACACAAACCACAGGCGTTCCAGCGGGATCCCCTATCTCAATGATTCGGAAGCGTTTACCAGCCGGTTGTTGAATAACGCTAGCACGAACATAAGACCCCATATATTGGTCGACATAACTAAAAAATAGTTCATCTGTTTCGCCCTCTACTGTATTTCGAGAACGAATAGCTGCAACTTCAAGTAGCAGATGGCTAATGAGAAAATTAGATAAGCTCTGTTGCCGATGAACTTCAGTCTTTTGAAATATTGACTTTAATTGCGTTTTTTTCGTTTCATAAGATACACCGTCTTTTACTGCGGACTCCTTTAACGAGAGGCCAGACAATGAATGCAACAGAGTCTTCTGTTCAGCGGGTGTGATTTTTTCGCTAGGAAATATTTTCGCTAACAAAGATGAAATGAATTCTGTTCTGAACAGCAGCGCCCTACCCGAGCTACTATTCGGTTGATCGTTTAACTTCAGGACGATGACATCGTCGTCCAGCATTCCCCAAGGATCTCCCTGTTCTGTTGACGCCAGATGATCGGTTACTAAGTCAGTGTATTGACTGTAGGATGCGGGTAAATGAAATGTATTATTTTTCTCAACATCAAAATCAATGATGGCAAACCCTACAGCAGAACCATCGGTTTTTTCAGATACCAGATAATTGAAAAGGTACCAGTGCTCAAACTCACTGGCATCGTTATCCGGTAAAACCCGCAGAGCTGCGTTAGCTAGTTGAAGATCGTTCTCATCCATTAGACAACCTAATACAAAGCATGTACACGGCGATATTTAAACATTTCCATATAGTAGTTTGTAACTAGAATTGCTCTATGTAACCTACCTGCGCAGTTCACAATTAATAGATGCAAGTAGTGATTATTAAACTAAATATTCAATTTAAATACCTAATCAATGACTGCAAAGCAAGCCTGCCACCTCATACTGCCAACCGCTAAGTGGTTGGCAGTATTAACTAAATCATCCGCACGAACACTTATAGATTCTCTGTACGTAAGTACTCATAATCAGTCTCAACACCCTTCGATGAGGTACTTTTTACAAACTTTAGCTCCACGCCTAATTCGGGGCTAAAATAGTAAATACGGGTAGCTGACCAATCAGATTTCCTACGTATGCACCTAACTTTGAATGCATCGTGGTTCCCTGACGCCACATCGATATTCACTTGAGCTAGCACTTTACATTTCATTGCGGTCGGTGCTTGCTCCTCTCCCAATGCATTGACCTGGGTATATCTATAAGACACTTGGTTACCAACCTTAAGTGGCCATATCTCGCCTTGTTTTTCCATATTCTTGTTTTCGCCAGACGACCATTTTGGATTACCGTTGCAACCGCTCCACGACAGCGCCGGTGAAACCAAATCACCCATTGCCTCGTACTGACACCCATTATTATTTACACCGCTATACGTTCCATCTTCACCCAGTACAGTTCTTTCGTAAAATCGTTCTTCTCCCGTTTTTTTATCCAATTGATAAAAACGTTGTCGCTCTAGCGCAGGTCGTTCCATCGGCTCTAGCACTGCCGCTGTAGAGTTTTCTTTTATATTGCTTGTTGCACAACCAGACACGATAACAATACTAATTAATGTGCACGTTTTAATCGTTTTCAAATATCTCATTCATAACTCCAAGAAACACACGAGTAGGTTTAGGCCGTAGCCTTGGTGGGGGGGCGTTTTACGGCTAAATCGCAATATAATGCCAGCTCACGATGGTGTGAGCCGGCACACTGCAACTAGCTTTGTCGGCGTCTCAATCCCATAAACAACACTGAAAATGTTGCCAAAATAGGAAGGGTAGGATCAAACGCTCCACGACTGGCAATGGAGCAACCGCTACCACCACTAACAGGGTTTAAATCACTGCCTGTCAATGCAGAAGCTGAGTCTGCTAAAGGCAATGCAGATTGTGAAAAAGAAAGATCATCGGCCCATGCGACAACCTTGCTGTTATCACTGGTACGTGCTTTCACACCATTGAAGGGGTTTGCTGTCCCTATATCTGTCGGTATGTCGTATACATAGTTTTCGTCTGCGAAGCCAAACGTTAAACGTGCAGCCGTGCGATCAATTTTCACAAAAGCCTCGTAGGCGACATCAAGCTCTGGCTGAATCGTAAAGCGCGGGCAATTGTCAGGATCGTCGCCAACCAACAATGTTGCATCATTGAACTCGCTATCGTTTGATCGCCATGCACAATATTCAACATACCGTTCGTCTGCCGCATCGACCAGACGCACTGCCGAGAATACACGCCCTTCACTACTGCCCTCTACCTCTCCGCCTGCTAAATCGTTATAGAAGATGGAATGTACTTCTACGTGAACACGCCCCTCGGGGGGTACATCAGATTCGCTGGACAACTCTATCTGTGCGCCGACAAAATTGGAGGCGCCTATAGCTTCAATGCCTGCATCCCGCCCACTAAATAGAGAACCATCAGCTTCCAGCCTTAGACGTCCATCTACGACCGTGACCGATCGGCCTGGGGACTGTGCATTCCACGTTGGATTGTAGGGCGCTAGTACTGGCGCCATCAACGTGAAATCCTCGTCTAGAGTATCTGTCTTAATGGAATGCACTCTTCCGACTGCAACACCAGAGCTACCTCGATGATTAACACTAACCAGGGTACGCAAACGCGCCTGTTTAAATATGCCTGTGGGGATTGCATACTCATAGATAGCGTCATCAACAGTGTATCGAACCACGGAATTCTCACGATCCAGCGCGACGCCGATTCGATACTGTTGATCAAATACGGGAAGAATAGCTGCAAGTCCGTCTCTTACTTCGTCAA
Source organism: Herpochondria borealis (assembly GCA_032274145.1). NCBI lineage: Eukaryota > Rhodophyta > Florideophyceae > Ceramiales > Ceramiaceae > Herpochondria > Herpochondria borealis. The sequence goes on along the minus strand of JAVCKV010218334.1, from coordinate 2,801 downwards.
TGTCGTTGAGTATGTCATCGGTAGTCCTACCGTCTTGATCACGACGCCGTAAACTGACATCTACAGATCGACGTCCATCTCCACGAATGCGAATTTGTAGGACAGCTTCCATATCCCCTTCTTGATCGTTAAACCCGTAGTCCTGTGTATCGTTATAGAACACTGCGCGTATCTGAATGCTAGCTTCCGCGTCATCATCTGGGGGGGTACGTGATTCACTGGACAGGCTGACGACAGCCTCAAGGCTATCGGTAGGCTGATTAATATAAAACTCTGACCAGTTACCGTCATCGTTACCTTCAAATGAATTATTCTCTAATACTAAAGCGCCATCACGCCAGGACACGCCGGCTTGCCCGCGATCTTCACCAGTCGAGAAACCGAGCTCTGTAGTGATCCCCGTAAAGTCGTCAACAAAATCGAGCCTAGGTGTGTAGTCCAAAAAATCAAATGGATGAGCAATGGTCGAGTCAACTTGAATAGATGCAGGATCAACGGGTGTAGGAAACGCGGGGGCTTGGACTAAACCGTTAGCCATTTCCGATTGGGTAGGTTCATTTGGCAGCGTACGTAAATTGTCAAATTCGGCGATAGCATAGGAGTCATCCCAGGAGTCGACACCGACTTCTAAATACGGGTCAGCTGCTGCAAATAATTCGCCGCTTATAGGCACCTCAACGACATGTTCATCTACTCTGAATCGTACTGCCGGCACCGAACGATCTAATTCGATCGACACACGATAGGTCTGTTCCTTTTCAAACAACAGTGGAAAGTTTTCGCAACTGCGACCCTCTGGGAGTAAATTCGTTCTTTGATTGTTGTCCGCATCGTCAGACCGGCGTAAGCAGTATTCAATGAATTTACGACCATCACCACGTTGGGAGGCGTAAAGCTGTGCTCTGACGTCACCAGTACGCCCATCAAACCCATTATCAGCCGTGTCGTTGTAGAGCGTATATTGAATAAACGCATCCGTCTTGCCGTCATTAGAGCCAATGGTGGATTCGTCTAACAGCTTTAGTTCGACTTCTATGTACCCTTCATCGCTGTTAACGGCAATGGTGTTGCCGTTACCGTCGTCAGCCGAGCTACGTGCCGACATGATCAATTGGCCTACCCGGTGCGCAACGCTGGATATGGCATCGTTTCTGAAATTTCGATATCGATCGATTATCGGTTCAATCTGTGAGAAGTCATCACTAAATGTATCTGTACCAACACGGTGTATATTTCCAACCACTAAACCAGGCGCACCATTTTGACTAAACTGAATTCTTTGTTGCTTGTATATCGGTTCAAACACGTCTCCGGTCAATGAAAACTGCTTTGTGTAATCCCCAACACGTAATGTAACTTCTTTAGCCGCCCTGTCTAAACGGATACTCATGTCGTACTGTGTATCTAATAGGATGTTGTTTGTTGATTCATCAAATTGACCACAAAACTCGTCTCCCATCGTTGTCGCTTGGCCCGTGTCAGATGTCCTGCTCAAGCAGTAACCTGCCTGGGTGTTGCCGTATTGATCTACGCCCGCATTAACGGCGGCCCAAATGTCCCCGACGTTAACGCCATTGAGTGATGTCTCTCGAGTATCGTTATAAATGAAACCTTCTATAAATACGGCACTGCTTGAGAAATCATCTTGTTCAATAAGAGATGACTCTGAACTTAATGAAACCGTTGCTTCGAAAAGATCCGTTTTCGCTTGAGTGTATACATTCACATTACCCGTCGCTGACTCAGTTCCAGCGCTACTGACACGAACCGCCCCATTGATGTAGTCAACAGAGTAATTTGGCGATGAATTGTCAAATCTACCTATCGCGTATCGTATTGAATCTTGCGAGAAATCATCCGCAAAACCAGCTGCATTCGCATGAGCGGTTAATAGCGGGGCAGCCAATGATGTTGCAATAGCAACATATTTCCATGGGCCTGAGCGGGTCTGTTTAGCGCTAAGCATGTGTACTCCTATTGGTTTTAGTCGGTGATCCATACGCCTAACACAGACGGTTTCAACCGTTCATAAAAGGACGCAATTTCACTCGATTCAAACTAACAAACCAATCAAAATAGTACATCACCCATATAGGGGAGTTACAACCACTAAAGCTATGGATAAAAGTAGTGTACGGACGTTAACGCTGAGGGCCCCCATTATGTACACCGGCGTTAGCCTTAACTATTCAGTGCAAGAGACGTCGCCATTGACATAGACGTACGCTTTTAGGCTCTCCCCCATCTCCGTCTCAACTGAGACCAATTGGCGGTGATATAACTCACCTTCAAATGTGTCCAACATCTTCCAATATTGAGGTAATTCTGTTGATGAGAGCATCATGCCACTGACACGAGCTCCACTCGTTGACTGTTCAAAACACGGCAACCCCACATGAGCGCCTTTGGTTTGAGTAAATACTCGACCAAAACAATACGCAGCCTCCCACGTACCATTAATGGCTTCTACTAGATGGAAGTTTTGCTTACCGGGTGCAAGCGTACCGTATACGAATAGTCTTTCCATGCTCTTCTAACACAACCTCAATAAACACTATGCAGCTGAAACCGGTGTATAGCTCATTGACTCCATTTGAGCCACTTACTTATCGTAACATCGGTAGCAACGTTCAACGTATTCTTCAGTTGACATCAGCATTTTAGGAAATCAAGATCCCTTTCCTCGTCATCCAAAGAGCTTGTCTAGACCACGACACCGCCAATGCCATTGACAATGACTTTGACATTGACGCTCTGGATAATTCGCCGCGGCAGCCTTAAACGAAAAATCTAGAGCGGGT
>JAVCKV010218223.1:0-16263 GCA_032274145.1 Herpochondria borealis | reverse complement strand
GGATGACAGGTCCGCCAAGTCCAACATGGACAGCACCTCAGCCAAGCCCCGACAGGGGCACCAAGCCTAACAAGGGCACCAAATTGGTCACAGCGAGCACCGGAACAGCCGTCAAGGCAAGAAGTGCCAACACCAGTGGAACCAAGCAACGGCCGGGCACCACGAAAAAGAGTGCAAGCATCCTCAAGACAGGGGGAACAGCGAGGAAGCAAAAGGGAACAGCGAGCACGAGCAACTTGAACCTCAAACTCGCCCCAGCCAACAAGAAGTGGAGACGGACGGCGGCGGGACAATCAGCCGGCGGTCCACCAGGAGCCACGGGGCAACAGGGGGCCACGGCCCAACCACCGCCAGGAACAGCGACGGCAACCCTGCCTCCCCTCAACAAGTTGACGGCAGCACTCACGACCCTATTACAGAGCCCTGACATCCTCGCCAGGACAATCGGAGCACCCGCCCAGGCACAGGTCAAGCAAGCCAACCAGCTAGCAGAGCAACAAACAATGAACCAACACTTCCAGGCCTTGGTCTTTTTGTGGAGTAGCAATAGTAGAGCTAAATCTACTGGATGTAGTTCTAAATCTATTGGTTACAATTTCTACATTTGAGAAGAAGCACTATTCAAGGGTTGATTCGATGACCAACAAGGCCTACGGATGAAACAGGCTACTGCATAGAATCAAACATTGACTATGGGATGTCAGTTTAATTGTATCCAGAGCATTTGAAACCGCCACCGTACATATCATCTATATACAGCTGTATGCTGTATAAAATGGTTATGCCCGGCATGGCTCAGTTTTTGCTCTGGATACAATTAAACTGACATCTCATACTATATGATATTGTCTTAGTTGGAAACGTGATCTGTATTCAACCACATCAATAGGCTTGATGAGCTTGAGAAGTCAAACACCATCCAGACCAAGTAATTCTGAGATATTGTTGACGTCAATACTAACGAGATGATTATGCAGAGTAGGGCAATTGCAGCTTCCTTCCCCCTTGCGTATGCTCTTTGTTTTCTTCACTGGCTACTGAACCAGAACTGGAACCTTGTCACGCTTGCGCTTCCTTCCTGTCTGAACCTTTGAGAATCGGGTTCTTTGCTTGGGGGTATATCCACCTGATCCATACCAAACAAATCGTTTTTGGTAATCTCCCAAAGACCACACACTTCTTTCTCCGTCAAGCTCAAAGAAGATTTGGTGTCTCTATTCTCGTGATAAAACAATGCAGGTACAACTGTGCGCCGTGCTTCAGCCTGGTTGAGATGAGGCAGAATGGTGCAACCCCCGCAGCTTCGAAACAAGCCTTCACAGAGGCATTCATCCACACAATGGTGCCAGAAGGCATTTTGCACTTGATCGCAAGTAAGCCATAACCAGACCACTCTGGTACCATGAAACCCAGCAACAAAGAATCTTGCTCAACCTTGGGTCTCAGTATCTGCTTGAATATAGTTTGGATGGAAGGGAGCAAGAATTCTTCAAATACAATGCCCATCTCCAAAGAGGATGTGGTGCTTGCATTTTTGTAGGGATGGAATCTTGCAGTCCAAAAAAAGTGATGCTTGCCTGGACTACAAGAGGCTCTCAAATAGCAGCCTCAACAAATTCAGACCCGTTGTCAGTTTCAATATGCACTGACGCAATACCCGCTTCAATCATCTCTGCAGCTTTGTTCTTCACCGCTGGCACCTCCCACTAAACAAAAATTCAAAGGTGGCTTGTTGAAATGTTTCTTGGGCTTCTGACCATTCCTGGTCCGCATTGTCAAACATGCTGACAGTGCTGAAGGCCAATCTATCCTGTAAGCTCCAGGAAAATCGCCTATCCCCCTTCTTTGAGTCTGCAGCACAGACCTCGATATAGTGCTTCAACGATTTAATCAGAGGGCATTCTGCAGTTTTGAAGTTTCCCAGAGGTTCACGCATCAACGTTGTTTTGCCGCCTTCCAATACACATCTCAATAGATGTTGCTACACACCGTGCACGTCCATTTAACCATTCACTAGTATGTTGGACAAGGTTGTCCTCAACCTCATCTAAATTGAGGAACTTGCTCATGTACTGGATCACGTCGGCTGCTGACATACTCTTCAGTCTAACAAAATAAAAGGCATAATCTTCTTGAAGACGCGGTTTCACCACCAAAGATTTTGCCACAGCATAATTGACATGACGGTCCCACTAAAGCAAGGAAAATGGGTGATCCCCTAGTGCCAATTGTAGGTTAGTAAGACCTTTGAGGAATGCAGAGAGTAAGCTGACCAGGGTTGATTTCCATCTTTGGACAAGAAGACGCCCGCTACTTTGGTCAAAAGCACCTGTGCGTTATCCACGAAGCAGCTAAATTGCTTCCCTAGCTTGGAAGCCCCATCAATGGAATACTGTCACTTATTCATGGCGATCTTCTGGCAGACATCCAGAAATATATCACATCCCAGAATTTCCTTTGGAAATAGCTGAAGCAAAAGCCATTCGTAGCAGCTCGGTCTTCGTCCTCGACTTGACGCTATAACCATATCGATCTGGCAGAACACTTCTTGCCCCACACAGAGCAACACCCGCAACATATTTTCAACCTCCAGAAGATTTGATCAGATAACTTTCTATTTTCAACCTCCAGAAGATTTGCTTCACTAGATTCCTTTCTATCATCGTTTGATAGTTCGATTCGTCTCATCTCTCCTTCCTACAATGTACGAGCAAGAATGCTACATCTTCTGACCCAGGATTGCTCAGTGGGTCCCCAGCCCCAGCAGGCAAATAGAAGCCGTAGTTATGGGAGAGATATTCAAATATTGTTCTTGTCTTGCCAGCACCAGATGTCCTATGCAAAGAGATAGAGGACCTCTCGTAATTATTTGGTAAGAGATGTAGTGTATGTCAATTGAGAATGTTTTTTGAAACACTCCAGTGTTTAGCCACGCTCCGAAACAGTTTGAAAGGCAATAGGTCAGAGCATTACATCACAAAACCGTGAAATTTAGCAAGAACCGGAGCTCTCCTCTGAAAAACGCGAAATTTGCTCATCAGGTTGGAAAGTGGTCAAGACTAGCGACAGTCTTGAGATAACTATCCAGTACTATGTCAATGCCTCAAACAAGGTTCTGGGGATATCATGACATCACTTCCGAAGAACACATACATCAATGCAACTTGGAGGCTGCGTCAGTTCTGAGAGCTCCAGAGAAGACTGCAATGAACAAAACAGGGTGTAGGTGTGATTTCACGCAATTTGATCAGGAGCAGATGTAAGTCCGCAAGTTGACTACACGTTGTATTCTATCCTATGTCCACAGTTGCTTGCGGTAGTCTATCATGCATTTCCATGAGTGCAGATGAGCTACACCTCGTACATGTACAGGTACGGCAGTACTATTACTGTATTACTAATGTACTGTGAAAAAGGATGCAATACAAGTGCAGACTTTGCAGGGCATCTGCCACGCTTCAACTTTCAATGTGAACAGGTGGCAACAGATGTCACGACATTATTATAACATAGACAGTACACACTAGCTAGAGAGGAATAGTGCTTAGGATTCTAATTCAACATGATACATATTAGTAGCATTAAGAGCTCCTTTTAGAGCGGTATATTCGTGGAGCAAGCAATGTGTGGTCCATGGAAGTGTCGCTTGCTCCGAACACAAGATTGGGGGTAGTTATGAAGGTAGAGTGCGTCCAGGGGGGGATTTGGGAGCCGCATTGGATGTTTAATTTTGATTGCAATTCTTAAAGATGGGCGAGAAGACTCTAAGTGAAGTCTGTCCCGATGAAATGCGTGACGCTGCGCCGATGTGTTTTCAGTTCTCGGTTCGATATCACGCTCTTTGTTGAATTTTCCTTCGAGGAGAGCAAGCTTTGGGACGACAGTTTTTGCGTCACTTCGAGCTCAGGAAGTCTAACAATGAAGGGAGACTCTGCAGTGGCATATGTTGAGCTCTCCGATGCTGGTGAGGTTACCTCACAGCTTGAAGTCCCAGAACAGCAGCTGCCGCGGCCAATAATTGTGCGCGGTGTTGAAGAGAAATTCTTGCTTTCTCTCTCGTTTGGTGGTGGTGGCAGTGTCTCGATCCTTAGCTCTCTTGGGCGGTCTCTGACCACATATATTGATCGCGGTGGGGGCATGGTGCTTCCAGCTTAACGTGCTGTAACAGTTGTAACAGTTTGTTCCTTTAATGCTTTTGGTGCACAAAATTGGATTTTGCGAACCTTGCTTCTTGCAACATAAAAATGAGGGTTACAGATCGTACTGCGCTACCCGTAGACATTTCACGTTAGAAAATTCGCAAAATTGTTGCTCTCGTGGACCTTCGTGGTACACTTCCCATGTGGACGCCATGCGGGCGACTTTTTGATTAGACTGTATCCAGCATGTTAGGTTATATATACAAGTGCTGCTTGCGCGCACCGTATTTGTAAAAGGCGCCATTCAGAAACGAGATACCCACGTGCGTAGACTAGTACCAGGTATAATAGTATCCGCTCTCTCTCTCGCTCGAGAGAAGATAGTCCAAAAGATAGAGAGAGTTCAACTGACTGTTATGCGATCTTTGGATGATTTTTCGTCCATTCCTGGGTTCCGTATCGGTAGGGTCTTCGTCAAAAGGTGGCCTGCACCTCACACAGTAGCCTTCTTCTCGGAGGATCATGGATTCATTCAGCTTGATTGACCAGAGACAATTCTTTGTGGATATTTTCGAAGGGGTGTACAACAACTCAACACGTTCAAAACTAGCTCGTGTGATCAATAGTTGCAATCAATAGTTGCAAAGAGTCAGTATGAAGTGATTTCGCTGGGGATAGTATTGGAGTATTCAACTGGTGACAGCAGCATTTTTTTAAGCCATTAAATGACCTGACGTGGATGGATCGTGGATGCAAGCAAGCGAATTTCGTGCGTGTCTTCGTTCGATTTCACCGCCCGCTCGATTCTTCTCAGCCAACAAATAGCGAAAGATAGCTATAACAACCTCATTATTGATAGGAACCTTGGCAAGAGCCATGGCCTGTCTTAGCATCCTCGCTGTCCCTAGAGACAAAACTAGGATTCGCCAAGAGGATCAGCCAGAGATTCAGGTGCAACCAACTTTCTTCTTCTTGAAGTTCTTCTAATGATGACCACCGGCCCAATCTGAACTTGTCTATCTAATCCTTGAAGCACAAGTTTACAAGTTGATGAAAAGAGAAGAACAGAGAAAAGGATTCAGTTGGAATCCTGAGACGGAGTATATGCGTACTCTACTAGAGGGATGATAGGTCAACGTACTCTTCCTTTGGCAACCGACATGTACTGTGTGTTTCTTCTTATGATGATGATGAAAGTGCACCGATCCAATTTGATTGGAGATTTCCTTACGTAAACTATTAAGGGTTTGGTTTGATAGTTTCATGGCGTTCTCTCTCCTGCTTGTCCCATTCAACAAACCGATTATCTCCTTAGTAGTATCGGAAATGGGGCCAGAAAGTTTCCCATTTAAAACAACACATAAAAGGTGGCCATTGTGTACGTTAGATAATTTGATTGACTGGTAAATAGACTTTGTGCGGGTAAGTTGTGGAGGCATTTTACAGTCAAGTATGAGTTTGTTCAAATGAACTTGCACGAGACTACAAAGTCTGAGCTGCAGCCAGAAGCACTGTGATGCTGTCCTGCTTTTCGTCGCCCAAATAGGTGAATCGCCAAGACATCCACTTGCATTTGAATGAAGAGAGGTTGACATTGGGGATTGGGAGAGTTGGGTGATTCATCAGGTTGCTATACCTGTGTTGCTTGAGATGCTAAAGAAACCACTTTTTGAATAGATTACTCTGTACTGGTACAATTTAGTATTTACTGTGCAGTAGTGGGGTCTGTGAGAGGTTGGTTCTATTTTGTTAGTAATCAGGTACGAATGTATCATTTCCGTGAATGATTAGGGATCAAGCCATGTTAACTTAGGATTGGGGACACAAAAGGGAAACTTGTCCCTTTTTGTTTGGATTCACATTCACCCCCTCCAGCAAAAACTGAACTCAACATGATAATCAAATGATCGGAATAGGGTCTGTGCTTCCTTACAAAGACAGCTACTTACTGCAGGTAGCTAGATATTAGGAACAACAGTTCTTCCTTTATTTTGCTGGAAGATGGACAAGTTGGGTGAGTAAAGAAGGGGTATTCTAGTAGGAACTTCCTTGTGATAAAAGTGGATTTACCACTTTTCATTTTGTTCATGATTCATAGGATTCCCAATTTTCAAATTTTGGCAGTGCAAAGTGTGGGGACATTTCTCGGAAGGAATTTGAGTTCAGGACTCCGTGGTGGAATCCCGAAAAACCCAGTGTGGCTTGAACTTTCGTGATTTTGCAATTTTGTGACAATGGTGCTGTTGATGACCATTACAACCCCTCATGTTGCGGTGGTCACAACAAAAGGAAAACACTGTTCATTCTCAATACTTGATTGTTATATTATGGAAGAGCCACAGTGGAAGTGGACTGTGGAAGAAACATCACGATTATATGAGGGAAGGACAAGATTAACATTCGTGTACTAAAGCCAGATGACACGCAGAGGCTATGGCTTGTGATACCATTCTGTTCTTTCCCTGAACTGGCACGCCTTCATCTGGTAAGATGCTTGGATGCGGATTGTCGGTTGAATAGTGATATGTTCTGGGGGAAGGATGTTACAGATAAGGTACTGAAAAAGAGGACAAAAATGAGGTTCTATAAGAGGCCACAGTTCTACGATCAAATTGCGGGGGAGACACCACTCAGGATGGCCAAGGTTACCACTGGGCTTCGATGCGCAGGGCAGCATCATAAAAAAATGGAAGCAAAAGGAAAATGGCAGGGGAAAGTTTGTCAAATTCGTCAAAGAGGACAAATTTCTTATGATTGAGGAGAGACAAGTGTTGAGCAATGATGAGTGCCAGATAGTGATCAATCTCCTTGCTTTCTTACGTGAAAATTGCAAAGATGAGTGTGATTTGGATTCGGAGGGTGATAAACTGAAGGGTTACTATGATGTGGAGGATTACAAGCACGCAGTTGAGGGCTTTGGTGACAATGAGATTGGTCTCAGTGGTCTGTTTGATAAAATTGGGGACATTGCCCTCAGGATGCTCTTGTTGTGTTTATTGCAGGAAGATTCTCTTGTTGTTTTAGAAGACCGATTTCAGTTTGGGCAGAGGTTACCCAGAAATGCATACATTACTGAATACGTGCGACAACAGGATCTTACTAGACGTGTTGATAGACAGGCAGCTTTTGGAACAGTTACATTCGCTGCATCTGATGTTGTTCGCAGTGTTTGCACTTATTGAATGTGTCACTTCTGAGTATTTATATTGGTTAGGAAAAAAGGGAAGTGTAAATCAGTTGGTAAGGATGTCAATTTGGTTGGTAAGGATGTCTTCCGTTTTTCATTACCACCGTAGCGTAGGGGGTTGGGGTTGGGTTAAGCTGTTTCCTGTTTGGAAGCTGAAAATGCCGGAAGGGTTAATGGTACCACGGTACCCATACTCTGCACCGTATGGCCATGTTACTGGTACCGTTGAGTGAAACCCAGTGTAATCTCGGCGCGCTCGTGAAACATGTTCCAACATGCTAGTTAGTACTTCTACTAGGTAGACATGACATCATCATTGTCGCCGAGAAGTGATGATACTCCGAGATGTCGGTTTTACTTGAAACAGGAGCTGGTCGTGACGGGCGGGCACGCTCACAAGCTCTGAAGAGGAACCCAATTGAGTACCATGCGTGTGGGATGGCGTCTGTGTCGAAAATTTGGGAACATGAGTATTATGAAGTGGGAAAGCAAGTACAGCATGTTGTTGGAGATGACAAACACCGCCCTGCCTTCACGAACCCTGTGAGGTACCTCTATTTGTCCATAACGTTAATGGTGGGAGAGGGCTAGATTGGCGTGGTTGCATGTTACGTTTGAACTTTAGGTCGCATGATCGATGGCAGAATGGTGTGATGTTCTTCTCTTTAAAATATAGAAGTTAAAAATGTAGGATTCTAGAGAGTCTAATTTGGATCTTCATTTATGAATCTTCGTACAGACATGGTTTCAACGCTGCTGGTCTCCTCAAAGAGACAGCAGGGTTGTTTGTGACTTGTCGCGTCAAGCCAAGATTGGATTCGTTGTTCTAACCAATAAGAACGACGTTTGCCCTTCGATGTCTCTTCTTAGACGCGGGTGATGTAACACCTGACGGTATCCCTGAGGCAGGTGATGTTGCCGGCGGAACGTGAATCACAAGCGGTGCTTTGAACGTTGTTGTTTTTGTTGAATTATTATTCGACGTCATTAGCGTATTCTGGTTGTTCGATGATGACAATGCGCTCTTCATCTTGTGCATGGCAAAAGAATCCTTTTCCGCCGAGTATATTTCAGGGGGCACCATGGTACTAGTGTGACAGTCCTCTTGCTCTCCGCCACTCTTTGGTGCGCCCTCACGATGCTGTTTGATAGACTCAATGTTAAAAATGAAAAGGGGGGGGTTGTTGTTGGAGATGGAATGACCAAATGAGCTGTACCGTTCCTTTTCGTTTTCTTTCTATGGAGTAATCTTGGGCATCCGGCAACCAATTGCATACTCCTTGAAGGTGGTCAGTTTTGGCGATTTTGTGACGTTAGAGGAGTCTAAATGAGCGAGAAGGCCAGCCCACTCCGCACAAGTCGGAGTTTCCCGCTTCTTTTTCTACAAAAAGGGTAGGGTTTCGAGATTCTTCGCGCCAAAAAAATCAATTTCAAAAATGGGGGTGGCTGTCAGATCTTCCATCATCTCATAACACTTGTTCCTTGCGCACCAGAACTGAGCAACTGAACAATGACAGCCTCCGACGCCGCCCCCATGGAGACTGAATCCATCAAGGAGACAGATAAGGCCACTGTTACGAAGAGGAATGAGAGTCAATCGGTGGTGTTCTCGCCAGAGTTGCTCTCAATGTATTATTCACGCCTCTTCCCTTATCACCTCATGTATGACTGGCTTTGTTACGACCCCACCAAGACTAGCACCGAGAAGCTGTTCTCGAGGCGTGAATTTTCGTTCACTATTGAACTCGGGGGCGAAGAAATCTACATTCGATACCAGTCGTTCACCAAGCAACAAGACTTTCAAGCTGCAATTTTGCAGCGCAAACCTGTCAAGATTGATATTGGGGCTGTCTTCTCTCACCCCCCAAAGGACCACAAGGCAATTGCACAAGGATTCAAGACAGAGCAACGTGAACTCGTCTTTGATATTGATCTTACGGATTATGATGAAGTTCGTCACTGCGGATGTTCTGGGGCAAAGATTTGTGGAAAGTGTTGGCAGATGATGACAATGGCTGTCAAGGTCATGGATGAAGGCCTTCGTGAAGACTTTGGCTTCAAACACATTGCCTGGTTCTATAGTGGGCGTCGTGGAGTGCACGCATGGGTGTGTGATGAAGAGGCTCGCACACTTAGCAACACTGCTAGAAGTTCTGTTGCTTCGTATTTCGAGGTACGAACAAACTGACACCACTGTTAGTCTCTCGTTTGATCGCATGACTCACTCACCCCCTGTCAATCTTCGCTACAGGTAAACACGGGAACCGACCAGAACAAGCAAATGTCGTTACCCACCCCATTGCACCCCATGATGAAGAGAGCATACAAAGTCCTCGAACCCATGTTTATCAAGCACATTATTCCAAAATCGGGGCACGGTCTTCTCTCGGAGGAAGAGAGGTGGGTTGCACTCCTCAAGACGTTACCTGAATGTGCTGAGCGAATCAAGGACAACTTGGAGAAGAAGTGGAAGAAGGCCGACTCTACTCCAGCAGAAAAGTGGTCGGAGCTCAAGAAACACATCGAAATTTTCATCACGAAGGCCAAGGGAGGAGGGAAGACTCCCAAGACCATGTCGACTCAAGAGAAAAACAAGTTGGAATCTTGGCCTGTCGAAACTGTCTTCCGTCACACCTACCCTCGCCTCGATATCAATGTTTCCAAGATGCAGAATCACTTGCTGAAGTCACCCTTTTGTGTTCACCCAAAGACTGGTCGTGTCTGTATTCCAATGCAAGTCGACGAGGTTGATTCGTTCGATCCCTTTAGTGTTCCAACCTTGCCTCAGCTTATGGATGAGTTGGATGCATTCGAGGCCAACACGCCGGATGCGAAGGTCACACACAATTGGCAAAAGACTAGCCTCAAGGAGAGCTTTGAACCGTTCATTAAGAATTTCATGGAACCAATGACGAAGGAGCTTCGTCGAAAGCAACGCGACGCTGTCGAACAGGAAGCTGCGAGAAAAGGGGACTTCTAGGCAGCCACTCTGAATTAGTTGATATTACGTTTATATTAGGAAGAAGAAGTGTCTCCTCACAATGTAGCCTGCTGCCAAGCATGCGCAGATAAGGGGTATTACCAACGAGTTCACAATGTCTGTGTTGATGAGTCGGTGAGACAGGCCGATTGTGAGGATATGAACATCACCAATGAAGCGCGCAGCAAGGCTCAGAATAGTGACAATTGTGCCACTATTGATCACGATGCTTGTCATTCTGGAAGGGGCAAGCTTTGACATTAGTGAGAGTGTTGTTGGTGCCAGGGAGGTAAGGCCAACAAAGGTCACAGAGAAGCCGCACACATACTGAACGGGGCCGAAGATCCAATCATATCGCAGATACTCTGTGTCCGCGGTTTTGTCGAAGAGACCTCGAACGTGAATCATCAGGTTTATGAAACTAACATAGTTCACCATGACGAAGAGTCCAATAAGCGTGATCACAACTGCCCTCTTGATAGCACTTCGCTCATCGTAGCTTCTCGAGATACGCTCGACGACATGGTTGATAGGAAGCACTGTTGCTGAAAGTAGCCCAAGCAAGAAGCAAGCTTGACTTCCATTCCAGGAAAAGTAGCGATTTGTAATTACAGCGCATGATGTGAAGAGGATCTCGTGGCTGATTCGCACAAAAACAATCACAGCAACCGTAACAGGGATCCCTACGTTGTGAAGCAGAACCTTACGAATTCTAGCCCCAAACAGTTTCATGGTCCGGAAGTTTCTTCGCTTCTTCCTCTTCCTCCCTCTGCTTCTTCGTGCGGAATCGTGAGACACCAAACTGAGTCTGTCCATTTCTTTGGTTGAGTCTCCTGGCAACGCAGATATCATTGGTCTTGAGCTTCTTGGAGAACCATATGCCGCCTCGAGTTCGGCAACATAGGTCGATGTTGCGTCTTCTCTGCTGGAGAGGGAAGCTGACCCGAAGAAAACACTCTCCGGGGTGCCCCCGCCTGTGTCTGCTTCAGAGCTTTCGGTTGTCGCACTGAAGTCATTGCCGTCACTGGGCTCATCTACAGCGCCGCCTGTTGTCGCGCCAGCTTCTTCTTGCTCGGATTGGTTTGACTTCTCCGACGACATGAGAAGGTTAACCCAGTGCATCGTCCAACACAAAGCCATGAAATAACTACCACTGTGCAAGGAGGTGATGGTTGGTACTTTAACATCAAAAAGAGCAAGAAACCCTCCGATCATTAGACCACAGAACACGCCGAATAGCTGAGAGTGGACGAGATTTGCTGACTCGAACACGACATGAGGTGCAGGAAGGCAACTTGACACGAGCTGCCGATGGAGGATTTCCGCAGATCCAAATCCAATGAGGAACCGACCAAACACAGCCAGGGGGATTGACCCCTTGGAGACTGCAATGGCATGAAGGACATTACCGACGATGGGGAAAACACCATAAAGAAGGAAACGAATTCGAAAGTATCTCAGCTTTATTCCGCCTGGTCCAGTAGCTTCAACTTCGTTCGAAAGACCACGTAGCTGGAACAGGGCAGCAATCAACGCGCCACCACTTGCTGCACCAATAATGGACGCTGAGTGTGCTGGGTGGGCACCGACGTTTTTAACGAAAGCAGTGGCAGTTGAATGAGCAATGTAGTAGTTCATCTGAGAATTGGGTGAGACGAAGGATTTGAAAAACATTCGCAGGTATAGTCGATAATGATGCTTACCGAGTAGAGAAAAATGCCCATGCTGTTAAGCCGAAGGGTTGCAGGGTTGATCCCTTGGCCCAGTAAATCCGGGATGTTGCTCATGAACAGTCTTTTCTTCATCTTGTGCTTGCCATCTAAGTAGGTAAGATCGCCTGAAATCGGCATGACAGACACTGCAGCGACAACATCCTGCCCTCTTTCGCCGAATTCATGGTCATGCACGGTGGGGACGACTCCCCTCGCCAACGTCGACAACATGACTGTACCGATTGGGCTTTCCTTCCATTCGCCCTTCTGTAAGCCAAGGTAAAGACTCGAGGCATCGAGTAGTAGAGCAGCATCAGGACTGTAGGCAACAAAAAAGTCAAGAATGTCTCTGGAACATCCATCCAAACCTTCGCCAACCACGTTAGATCCGGTAAACGCAAGCGAAGATCTAGAGATGAACGCTTTGTAGTTGTCCTGCTTTCTCCTGGCCACCTCCCGCAGAGCAAAAATGGAGACAACAGTAAATCTGAGTCTGGTCAATGATATTGTAGAGGCCGTTGAAGGAGGTCCGTCTTCGTCTTTTGAGTCGTCGGAAAACGTCGACTCTTGAATTGGGCTTGGTTTACTCGCTTTTACTTTCTTCTTGTCTTGCCATCGTGCCCATCGCGAAGGTGACAGACCGAATGCCAAGAAGCTATCGTCACCAGCGCGACCTCCATTTCGCTTTGGGGTCTTCTTCATCGTTGAAGCTGAGTTCAATTTTGCCAACGCATCTGCACGAGATTGAGTGACTTCGTACTCAGACAATGCCAGAGCAATGGATGATGAAATCACTTGAACTGTGTTGGAATTGGCAAGCTGCTGGATTTTAGCGTCATACAACCCCGTCAGTTTGTTTTGGTTTATGCCTGTCACAAACACCTGGCGTGCATTGCTGTCGCCTAGGGAACGGGAAACAATCCCTCCCAATGTCAACGTGTTGGGCGTTTCGCCTTGCTTCTCCATGTCAGTCGCCTCTTTGTCTACCTCGACCTGATTTTGCTTCCGTTTGCGCTGATAGTATCCTCCAAGCATTCGATTCATGAGAAGTCGGTCGTGCTTTCTGCAGATCTTCCGGACACTAATCACATTGATACTGATGAAACGAAGAAGATGCATCAACTCCACCCCAACTGCGGTATAGCCATCGGCTTCATCAACCGCAGAAAGCAGCAAGAGGTCTTCACCAACAATATGATCCATGCGTTGGAAGAGAGGTCGGTCGAGACGAATATCTGCGAAATGGGCAATCTGTCGTTGCACAGCCTCGTACGACATATTCTGCTGTGGCGCCCTTTGCTGAGGATCAAGTGGGTCGTTGTGCAAGACCGACACGTTCGACAGGTGCTCTGTCGCGACGGATATGCACCCTCCTGAATTTGTCTTGGATAGAGGACTGACGAAACTTGGTGACGCATTCCCCTGTCGGCTACCCGGATTATCTTCATCTTCGTCCCCAGACGAATCAGTCCACGGAAATGCACCTTGTCCTCGTCTCCCTTCATCCTCGTCATCCGATGAAGATGCCGAAGGATGCATACCACCATCGCTCAATGGATTTTCAAACGTTGATGTTCCTGGGATACCGCGAAATGCAGATGGACCTCTGCCTCCAACATAGCTGCCTGCGTAGCTGCCTCCGTGCGAGTCGCTGTCATTGTTGTTGGGAAATCGAAGACTCCCTGCTGTGTCCGCTAGCTCTCCTAATCTGGATTGCGTAAAGAGAGTCACCTTTTCCACCTCGGCTCTCAAGAGGCCCAGAAATCGCTCCGTGATGGACCTTGCCTTGGCGTGAGCCGCGCGAAGATGGGGCGGCACTTTCTTGTCGCGTGCCATTCGTCTCTGAGCTGCCTTTAGTCGTCGCTTTCTGCGCTGACGACGTCGTTCCTCTCCCAATTTTTCCAATGTTAATTCCTTTGCTGTTGGCCGCCGAGAGGACGGTGGCTGAGTTATTGCTGCTGCTGCTGTGTTACTCTCCATGGCAGGCATCCAGCTTTGGCTTGTCGAATCGTAATAATCTCGCGGAGGTGTGGCGGGGTAGTTTAGACCAGAACTTGCGGATCCTCCCTGTTGTAGCAACGCCGTGTTCTCGTTACTAAAGGTTCGCTGAAGGAGCGACGAGACGACTGCTTCTTGCTCGTCTCCATCCGGAGTTTCCAGAATGAACCCACTAGGCCCTCCTCCACTGTAAGGATACTGTCGACTTCCAAAGTACTCCTCTTCCTCCTCCTGAGTCGGCGAGGTAAAGAGAGCCTTTCGAGCCTTCTTTCTCTTTTTCTTTTCAATCTTGGCAGTCGCGGATGCCGTACTTGTCCAACCCAAACTCGTTGCGAGAGTTCGACTCCCACACTTGGAATCCTTATCGATGCTCTCCGTATCAGAAGAGCTCACCTCATGAGAGTACGTTAATAAGAACCGATTTGTGGACTGCTTTGGCATCTTTTGATTGGGACGGCCCTCATCATCTGTGGACTGCAACAGATTCATTTCTTCATCGTCGTCGGATGATGCAAACGCCAGATCTGAATCTGATTCAATGAATAATTCGTCGCGATAATCGGGTGCCTTGTGATGTCCTCCTCCTTCGTTGGCATCATCCCCATCAAAGGTACTCGAGCGTTGTCGATGACCCTCTTCTTCATAGACTGCTTCAATCTGACTGAGGAGCATTTTGAGTGTTTCATAGTCGAGATAGGCTCGCTCCCATCCAGTCCTGCGAGCCATGCGCAGCGAAGTTCCGAAACCAACCATTGCTGTGTTTTGTGATGGCAGCAGCAGCAAGGAGCGCAGTCAGTTAGCGGGCGCACGATACGCTTTGACGGATCGACGAGGCGATAATCAATCAATGCACTACGAGCAACCAATGCAAGACAACTGGCTTCCATTCGCGAGCGGGAATGTAGATAGCTCTTTGATGTTGTGTCAACCATGGACGAAAAAAATGAACGCACGCGCTGTTTCATGCACGATGCGCGCGCAAAAAAGATCTTTGCGAGATCTTTTTCTCATTCATTCGTTCGTTCTCGAGACCATGAGATTTGTGAGGAGGGAGTTCATTCTCACTCGTCTTCACGTACAGACAGCAGCACGCAGTTCAAATAAGCGAGCATTCTCCAAGCTCGCTGCCGCCAGTTATAGTGACAGTCTTGTCAAAGATCGCGTTGGACAGACAGTACAGAATGAAGGATGGCGGACGAAACATCAGCCGTGCGGCGAAAAAAACGTAAGGTTGTTGTTGACGACACCAACGACCCCGAACGAGTTCGTCTCGTAGGCTTCCAGACAGAGTCGACGGAACCAACATTTCTACCAGCAGCAGACAGCATCGGAGTTGGCAGGTTTCGGTTACACAGAAATCAACTTTGCGCGCTGACCCGTTTGCACAAGGCAGTCGTGTCTCACTTTGGCAACAGCAGCAGCGGCGGTGGTGGTGGCGTGACATGGGGAGAAGGCGCACAAAGTATTGATCCTCGTAGACGAATGTATGGTTTCTTACCAAATCAGCGGACCGAGTTGATTCAACAAGGTATCAAGATTCAGAAAGAAGGAAATGACAGCAGCAATGCGGAACATGATGCGACAATGAAAATAGCCTGCGTGGACTTGTCGTTCGGCGGCCTACTGGACGATTGCATGCAGGAAGCATTGAGTTCAATCACCAAGCAAGTTCATGATTTGTTACCACAGCGCTACAAAAAGTTTGCGACAGACGAGAACCTGATTGCGGTGCAGCCAAATCTACACAATGAAGCGTCCTATCTTCCCTTACATCTGGACTTTCCTCGCAATGATGGATTCGGAGTCGTCATTGTAACTGTGGCCATTCAGGGCTCGGGAACAATAGTACTTGTCGATGAAGGAGACGACGACGATGATGAACCTACTTCGTGGTCGTTTTCCCTCGACCCCAACGGCGAGTGCTACATTCTTTGCGGCGACGCCCGCAACAAGTGTGTGCATGGTGTCTTGTGCAGCCGCACGGATGCCTTATTTCGGGAGACTTTGAATCTGCGATACGGACTTCACTCCGAGGCATTTGCTCATGACGAGGTGGACCGTCACTGGCCAGAATAATAGTAAACGGCTGCTGTGCATCTACCAACGTGCAGCAGCTGCTTCGAGTAAGAGAATGAAGGCTTTGATGCCGATTGACCTTGCCGCGCTCGAGTCTTATAGCTGCGTAGCTGCTACGCGTGCTTGTGTTCCCTTCCATAATGAGCCGTAAGCGTGACCAAACTATTTGAT